>JAXGGA010012090.1:0-39975 GCA_038373865.1 Uloborus plumipes | reverse complement strand
CCACTTCATATTTTTTAGTGCAGTACAACCTCATTTATCCAGACTAAGTAGGTGAATAATCAGTTCGGATAGTTAGAAATCTTGGTAATACTGTAGGCCCCGCTTAAACAAATATTCCAAGAAATATTATTCGATTAAGCCGGGTATTTGATCAAACAAGGATCTTTAACATAGCATCTATGCCATGGGAAATATTCTGTTCCGAGATATTTTATTCGTAATTCGTTTATCCGTTACCCAATTAAGCGGGGCTGACGATATTTGTTTAGTACATGCTAAAATTCCATTGTTTCTTCTTAAATAGTTAAATTTCAAAGTTGGAGTATCAATACTGTTTTGCAAATCATTATTTTGGAAATCTATATCATTTTAGTATTTACTTAATTCACTGTTAAGTGATTTTTTCCTGCCTTCTAATGCTTATGTTATTCATAAAAAATAAATTTGGTTATAAGTGGAACTGTGTTTTCTAACTTAAATATTTCTTTAAAAAATTATATGCTTCCTATTTCATAATTTTCCCAGTGTTTTCATTTTTTTTTTATCCATGAATAAGTAGGAACTTCATGTGTTGCCCCTTTTTATTTTTAAATTTCGTTGTTTATATTTAAAAAGATATTTGGAAAAAAAATTCAAATGAGACGTATCATAAACCTAAGTACTTTCTGCAAATTTAAAGTTTGTACTGAGTATCTCATGAACAAGTCATATGAATTGCGTTTAGAATTTTTTACTGAAAAGTTTACTTTATTTTTCATAAATTTGTTGCATCTAAGATAGGTTTTCAGAGCATCAAGCTTAAACGTTTGTGGATTTTAAATTTTAATGAGCATTGTCTTAATGCTAAAAATATAAGATGGGCGGTGAAATGTGGACATATAGTCAACTGTGAAATGTTCTTGACTGCTGAATTCATGTAAAGTTTTTTTCGTTTTTTTTTTATTTATTAAAGTTAGGTTTTACAATATTATTGCTATCATTGTTTTAGGAGGGTGAAACTGAACCAAGAAAGTCTCATATAAAACTTCCTCTGAAAGTGAAAATCATTCCAACTCCTCCACGAAGGTAACATATGAATCTATTAACTCCTGTAATATTGTCAAATATTTTTTTCATTGCATTCATATTTTCTCAACATTTGTCAACACCGGAAAAGTTTAAGAAGAGCGCATATTTAACACTTTTAACAAACTCTATTGAACAGGTTAAATTCTTAGTTAGGTTGAAAAAGAAAGAAAACCTGAAACACAGCTTCTACTCACTGTTTTAAATATTTTTCCTTTAACCCATTAAGCGCCAAGTCTCCCTTTTTGGGCACCTTAGGTTAAGATTTTTTTCCTTCGCAAGTACTTGAGATATATTTCTTGAAAGTGTTTGTTATTAAACAACTAAGTGCCTAACTTGATTGGTATTTTTTTCAAAAAAATTGAAATTTAATTTCTATTTTTTTAAAAATAGTTAATTTAGGAGAAAATTCTGATTTTTACTTTATAAGGAATAAAAAATCCTTAAAAATAACTAAATCTAATGCAGGCGTTTAAAAACATTGAAAATAAATCACAAGAGATCTATTTTCAAGTCCTAATAAGCAGGGGTCAAGAAAAATAATTTGAAAGAGTTTTATAGCTGTTTATTTAGGAAGGTCCCAAAATGGGACACTTGGCGGGTTCTGACTAGAAGAACAAATCCCAAGAAAGCAGAATTAAAATCTCGCTCACTTTGCATGAATAAACTCACTGCTCGTTTAATTTGCTGTTGAAGGTCACCCCCTTTGTATTTGAACATAGTAAGCTCTCTTTTGTCATGAAGAGGTATTTCTGGGCTCTCTTTTGTTGTTCAAAAGCAGGTGTTTTTCTCAGAAAAGGTGACATTCCACTCATTCTGTACAATGTTCTATATAAGCAATGGTCAGTCATCCCCAGGGACAATGGGCCATCTCCCCAAAGAAGGATTCTCCCCTATAATGATATCTGAATCATTTGAACCGCCCCCTCCCTCCCCCTTAAAAATTCATTGGCACAGTCTGAGATAGCAAGCTCCTTTCCCGTCCTTCGTGGGCACCCCTAAGAAGAGGGGGTGAGGCCTTCCTCCTAAATTCTTGGTAAGTGACATTCAGGTTCAGTAAGGGAAGTTCAATTTCAAAAATACATTTTTTTTTAAATTTCTTAACATCAAAAATGGTGTTAAATTTCTTGACTTTGCAGCAAGCTTTAGACAAGCCATCAGAGACAACAAATTGTAGCGCAGTACCAGAAAATGAGTGCAGTACCACTTGGTCCCCCCTACTATACTCTGATCAGATAATTGAGAAGGAAAGTCGTCATGGCTATTGCTTAGATCATAAATATAATTGGATAAAAAAAATCAAGTTGCATTTTTAGGAACTATTGCAGGTTTTGATACAAAATTGGAGAAACTGAAATCGTTACTTATACCTCTACTTCAACAAAAAAACAGATTTTTTTTTTCTCTAAAAAACATTCTGATATTGTAAATTATGAAACATGTTATCCAACATGCTGCGAAGTATACAATAGGTACACAGCAGAAAAAATAAATCAATGAACCTCGCCTATGAGGAAAGTAATATAAAGTTGTGCTGCTCAAAAATTTCTTAGTTTTGTTTTATACTTGTCTAGGGTTACAGTCATTTTCATTTACAGACTACATTTACTTGATTCCCGGCAGGGTTAATTTGAAGTTTTTATTTCTTCATTGTGGTACATGAAAATATTGAGGCTTCAGGTTAAAAAGTTAAAAATTATCAGGAACAATTTCAGTTTCATGAAAAAAAGTGATGCTTAGAATATACAAAAACTTACATGTTTTTTGCTTTAAAGTTTTTATATGGATTAAATAAGGTATCAACTTGATAATAAAAAAGTGAGGTATTAATAGTTAACTTTGCTAACTGCACAAAACTAGTTTTTATGTTTTCTAACCAGTTTTAGCCAGATTTTATTCGATCATCACTATTGAAGAAAATATAATTATGTTATCCCCATTAAACGCCAAGTCTCCCATTTTGGGACCATACCATATCTCATGACTAAATAAATATTTTTGAAAAATTGAAGTTACATATGGTTGTCGATGTGTATTGAACCTCAAAACATACAAAAATTAAGATATTTTTAATGTGGTTCATATAGCGGCGTTTAATGGGTTAAGGTTAAGTTTCCTTTAAGTTTTCAAAGTTGTTTCCATTAGTTCCTTGCTTCTTATAGAACCCTTGACATTTTATAGCTTTTAAAGAACTTTCTCAAAGAATTTACAAAGGGAGAGATGTAATGGGGAGGGGAGCTGTCCCTTAGCTATCACTTATATTTTCATGAATGTACGAGCCTCTATGATCCACATCAGTTTAATGTTACTCCTCAAATCTTCTGAATTTTTCAATTTGATTTTGTCCATTTGAAATTTTGAATGCATTTTGGAAGATGTTTTATTTCACTAATTTGGATTTACTTGTTTCATTTTCAAATAGTATGCCAGTTTACTGCTTATTCTTGCCTAAGACTCATTTCTTTTTTTTTTAGTAAGCGTGTACTGTGGGATCAGTATCATAATTTAAGGTATCCACCAGGATATTTTCCTAGAGATAACTTGCGTATGAAGAATGATCCCTTAGATTGGTAAGTAAATGTTAATTTTTTATGCTCCAGCATCATGTATAATTTTTTAGGAGTGCTGATGGACTTTAAAGTCGATTGTTCTTAGTTGTTCAAGATTCAATTGCTTGTACTATGTTGAGACCCTATGAATTTATTTTGAAATTTAAAAATGTGTGCACAATAACGAAAAAATGTGTAGGGAAATTATTTATCATCTAACTGCTCTTATTAATTTTCATGTATTATAAAAATGTTTAGTTTTTAATAATGGTGCTGGAAGAATTTGTTGTAGGTTGTGTAGGGACTTCAAATTGGCCATTTTATGGTACATTATTAATTTTGAAAGTTTCCATTTTTAACTATTTGATTTTGAATTAAAAATACGATCGGTTAAAATTGAGATCCTGTTAAATGGAGGCCAGTTAATCAAGAGTCTACTCTATATCATTTCGCTGAAATATTTCTAGTCCCAATATGTTTTCATCCTTTTTTTTTGTAATTGTGTGTTGTTCTCTTGCCTGATTTTGAAAGGTCTTCATACAGGTATTATTCTAAACTTTTTTGAATAGTAAATATAAAATTGAATTTTTATAATTTGGATTTCTACAAATTAACTGAGTGAATCATGTTTCTAAATGCTTTAGCGTTTGAATTTTTATTTTATTATTATTTTTTTATACTTCTGTAGGAATGGTGATCATATTCATACAAATTTTAAAGATATGTATCAACATTTGAGAAATAATGGTTATTATGTTGAAGTTTTAGGTAAATATAACTTATAGTATTGAATTTTATTTTATTTTGATAATCTGTTATGATTTTGAAGTGGTGATCATATAATTATTTTATATAGGTTCACCTTTTACTTGTTTTGACGCTCAACAATATGGTAAGTCATTGCAACTCATTACTTGTTAATTTTTTTTTAATTGGATTACATTTTCTTAACTATGTAGTTTTTAAAACCTGTAGATAATCTATTTTTAAACATGAATTGTAAACAACAATAACAGATACATTTTTAACCATATTTTTAGCATGTTGAGAACTTAAATAATTCCATGCCATCAATTCATTCCATGTTACATTGCTATCCCCATGATACTAACTACATCTACCTTATTTGCCTCAAAAATGATATTCAAACAGTTGGGTAACTACACCATCCAGCGCCCATGTCATGATGGCATTACTCTGTGATGTGTCCCAACAACGCACACTTTTATGACATTTTACATGACCTGCCCCGTTCATGAGATTAACGCCCCATTGCGTAAGTGAATTGCCTGCCCCACTCTTACTGAGCTGGATACACCTTTTGCATGTTGTCCAGCCTTTGTTGGTTTCATTTCTTTTGCTTTTATACATTTCAAACTAAATTATTAGAAAATGATGAATATCACATATGCATTGAGAAATGGTAAATAAAAAACATAGTGCTAATTCAAGATTTTACGTTACCAGCTTTGTTTTTCTGTGTAAGGTACAACAAAAACTTATAGCCTTTCCAATTTTTTTTTTCTTTTTCTCCTCAATTCTTCATGTATCAATTTTTTTTCTGCTACCAAATTTATTTTCCCTGCTCTTTTGCAATCAATTTTAAGCAGTCATTCTTTTCAAAATTATATGTCAAAGTTTTAGTGTATTTTGCCAATATTTTCATAATGTAACTTAAATTTTTATGTTACAGGTGCACTGCTATTAGTTGACAGTGAAGAAGAATTCTTCCCTGAAGAAGTTTCAAAGTTAATCAAGGATATAGACAGTGGTCTTTCTCTTGTTGTCTTTGCTGACTGGTACAACGTATCTGTAATGAAGAAAGTGAAGTTTTATGATGAAAATACTCGGTCAGTATGATTTTTTTTTTTACCTTGACATGTGGTTGAGGCTCATTCCACGTCAAATCACCTGATTTTAATCGTCGGCCGTGCCGTCATGTCATGGATTTTGTTCATTATTTTTCTACGAATAGATACCTACGAGATAAGTTCAAATAATTTTGTTTATATTTTTTGAATAAAAATTTAGGGTTGTAGAATTTTTTGAAATTTTGATTTTTTCAGAATTTTTGCTTTCTTATTTTTGGTATGCATATTGATTTGAAAAAGCTCCATAGAATTTTTGAAAAAGCTCCATAATTTCTTCATTTTTCATTCAATTAAGCCAGTTTATGTATTATTTTAAAGCTAATTATTTTCTCCTTCAATATTAGCGACAAAAATGAGATTGTGAAAAATAGAATTTTGCCAATGGTCCTCTGAAGTCGGATTTTGTGTTTTTTCAATTGGTATGTTCAGTAGGTCATATCTCCGGAGTACCAACTAAGAACTGCACAATTTTTTTTTTTCAGTTATGACAGCATCATACCCTTTTTATGTATAAAAAATTAGGAGGGTGTTTTGGAATAAAAAAATCAAATGTGTTTTTTTAGTTTGTATGATCAATAGGTCATATCTCCGGACTACCAACTAAGAACTGCGCCATATATTTTTTCTGTCATGACTAGGGATACACTGATTAATCGGCCATAAGCGGCCACTTTGCCGATTATTAATAGTCGGTAAAATCTGGCCGATTAATCGGCCGAAAAATATTTTTCAAATATTATTCTTTAAAGTATGCCTTCACTAAGAAACAATGATGAATAATTTTATTAACACCAATAGTAATTCTCACGGTTGATATAAAGTTTTTTAAATTAATTCTCCTGCTTTAAGTAAATAAATATATAGCCAATGTTGCAATATTTTTCAGGTGGCGATAGTTTTCTCCTTAGAACAATGCTTTTAGATAACCTCTAATTTTCAAAGAATAAAAGTATTGAATTAAATTGCTACTAAGTATTAAAAAATATGAATTAAAAGTGGAGTGCCTAAATTGGGGTGCTTACTACAGATTCCCCTACCCCTGTTTTTTTAATTTTTATGTCCAATTAACATAACTAACAATGTGTTAATTATATTATTGACAATAATATGAAAGTTGGTCAAAGAAATTTGATTAAACATTGAAATTATTTTGTGAAAACTAGGAAAATAAAAAAAAATCTCTCCAAGATAAATTACTTACTATTTCTAATTTGCATTTGTTTAAGAGAGAAAAGAACAATGATGGCAAAATTGGTAGTAGAAAAACTATCATCCTTATCATTAATCGGCTCAGCCGATAAATCGGCCGATTATCAACAGTCGATTAATCGGTAATCGGCCAATTTGCTTATCGGTGCATCCCTAGTCATGACAATATCATACCCTTTTTATGTATAAAAAATTAGAAGGTTGCTTTCTGCTGTTTCGGGAGAAAAAAATCAAATGGGTTTTTTCATTTGGTATGATCAATAGGTCATATCTCCGGACTACCAAATAAGAACTATGCTTTTTTCTTTATTGTGAAAACATTATGCTCTTTTTATGTTAAAACAAGAAGTTCTGTCAAGAACTAAACGAGCCTACTTTCCCATACATCGACATCGACATTCTCGCATCTGATCATTATTCTCTTGATTATCTGAGACTGAAAATTATGTCAAACATACCTTTTTAGCACTTAGAGCTGATTTCGAAAAGCAAAATATGCCCCTCTCATCAGATGAAACAGACACGTAAAAAGTAATTAACGAATAAATAAAGTTTTGTCGCACCTTTTAAAGAGTAACTGTTACAGTTCCTCCTTAGAAAAAATCCTCCATCGTTTTCAAATAAAAAAATAATAATAATAAAATAAATAAATATATAAATAAAAGTACAAAGAGCATCAAAACACATTTTATCAAAGAAAGAAAAAAAAACGAAAAAAAAAAAACTCGTCCGTTAATAAAATGTCTCGAATTTCACTTTTAATCCATTGCCAGTTGTTAAATATAAATAAAGAATAAAATTTTCTCGTTTTGTTTTGTTACAAAAAAAAATCGTCTGCCAAAAAAATAAATAATAATAATAATAAATAAAATAAAACAAATGAATAAATAAACAAAAAATCGTCTGCACAGTCAGTCATTTTTTTTCTGACCCTGCATTTCCGCCATGTTTTCGGAGTCGGAGTCGGAATCAGAGTCCTCACAGAAGAATTCTCAGAAAAGTACTTTACAAACATTACTTATCAAAACCATTTTCTTACAAAGTTAGTTTGAAGGAGATCCGACTTTAAGTTCAGGATCAACATTCAACTTAAATTCCCCGTAGACGCTAATGTTAATTTTTTTTCTGAACGGTTCAATATTGAACGAAAAATTGTTCAAATTGAAAAATCAAATATGGGAATGAGCTGTACTCGCCGAGATCTTTCGAACAAAAAAAAGTTTATTCCATTCGGACTGTTCACTCAAAAGTTATTAGGTTGAGAAAGGTTGCTTGAACGGTTCAATGTTGAACCAAAAGTGCTCAAATTGAAAATTTAAATACGGTAATAAAGTATCCTTGCCGAGATGCTTCTAACAAAAAAAAGTTTGTTTAAATCGGACTGTTCATTCAAAAGTTATTAGGGGTGACAGCTTGTTTGAACGGTTCAATGTTGAACGAAAAATTGCTCAAATCGAAAATGTAGATACGGAAATGAAGTATCCTTGAAAAGATCTTTCGAGCAAAAAAAAGTTTGTTCAAATCGGACTGTTCACTCAAAAGTTAGCATCGCGGGACAGGTTATTTGAACGGTTCAAAGTTGAACCAAAAATTGTTCAAATCAAAAAATCAAATATGGGAATGAGCTGTACTCGCCGAGATCTTTCCAACAAAAAAATGTTTGTCCAAATCGGAATGTTCATTCAAAAGTTATTAGGGGGGGACAGACAGACCGACCGACAGACCAACCGACTGACCGACCGACACACAAATTCCCCATCTCAATACCCTACTTTCAAATTTTTAATTTTTCGATTTTCATTTTACCTTTTTATTTTTTTAACTTGGCGATATTTTTTGGACTTCGCGATATTTTTTTAACTTGGCGATATTTTTTGGACTTGGCGATATTTTTTAGATGCATTAAGCTACTTTTAATACTTTTTTCGTCTTTCTTTTAATTTTAACGGGAAAGTAGGCTAAAAATAAGGAAAAACTTTTTTGGTATTTTGAAATAAAAATATGAGATGTTTTTTTCAAAAAAATTACTTTAAAATCAACTTTTGAAACTCAAATTTGAGATTCACTTAGCATCACACATCACAACCAGATGAAAATGTATCCTATTTATTACATTGAAGTACTTGATGGTAGTTTTATATTGTTCTATATTGCTTGCATGCTTTGGTAGAGAAAAGTCACTGTATAATTATTTTACTCTTCAGTAATTATTTGCTAGCCACTCCATCAACCGATAGGAATAACGATAAAGTAAACTGGAATGTCTTTAAATATACTTTCATTCATGGTTTGACAAAAAAAAGACTCGCGAGTTCTTGGTGTTTGGAAGAATTTTATATTTGATTTCCATTATTCTGAAATCTACGTAACATTTTAAATTTGTTATCAAATGAAACCATAAAACATTCATGAATAACAATGTCTTCTTGTACGATGTTCCGACAGTGGCAACAAAAGATTTTTCAGACACACAAACCTTCTTCACTATATACAAACCTTCTTCACAATATATTCTTCGTGTCTAATGGCTTGAAGAAGTGATTCTCTCTGCTGCCTACTATTCCTAAGGCTCTTTCATATCTTTGCTTTAAAAAATCTTCATTTGCAACCACTTCCGCTGCTGTAGTGAAAAACATCTGTATCCCCTTTATGTTTTGAGAGGCAAATTGAAATAGATCATGTGCATTTAAAATCTGTCCTTGGACAGTTCTTTGAAGACTTGCTCTTATCGCAAGTTGTTTTTTTTGTGCCCCCTACTCCATCACATGCATTCTTGCCATGACTCGTGGCAAAGAAATGCCATTCAGCTGCCATGTCGTGGGCTTTTTTGTGATAGTATGTGTTTTCTTTTTTTTAATTTTACAGAGTTTTTAAACTTACCGAAAACTTGATTTTTAAAGAATTTTTTTTGAAAAATTTATTTATTTTTTAAATTTCAGGGCAACAAAAAATACCCTTCAAATTTCTTGAACATAAAAAGATCATAATGTTTTTGTTATAGAAAAAAAATATAGTACAGTTCTTAGTTGGTAGTCCGGAGATATGACCTATTGATCATACAAACTAAAAAAGCACCTTTGATTTTTTTTTATTCCAAAACAACAAAAAACACCTTCCTAATTTTTTTTTTACATAAAAAGTATATGAGGTTTTTTTCATAACTGAAAAAAAAATTGTGCAGTTCTTAGTTGGGACTCCGGAGATATGACCTACTGAACATACCAATTGAAAAAACACAAAATCCGACTTTAGAGGACCATTGGCAAAATACTATTTTTCACAAACTCATTTTTGTCACTAATATTGAAGGAGAAAATAATTAGCTTTAAAATAATACATAAACTGGCTTAATTGAATGAAAAATGAGGAAATTATAGAGCTTTTTCAAAGTGCGTACCAAAAATAAGAAAGCCAAAATTCTAAAAAAATCAATTTCAAAAATTCTACAACCCTAACATTTTTACTCAAAAAATCTAAAAAAATTAATTTGAGTTTATCTCATAAGTATCTACCCGTAAAAAAATATTGAACAAAAATCGAGACATGACGGCACATAACCTTAGGCGATTTGACGTAGAATGACCCTTGCACGAAACTATTGCCTATTTTCTATGTAATATAATCTTTTATAATAATCCCAATCGTTTAGTTAACAAGTAATGCTAGTCCTGATTCTTTAGTTAATAATTATCAATTAATTATTAAATGAATAGTACATTACAGGTATATTACCTCTTATCCAGAATTTCTGTGTCAGACCGATTCTGCGTAACTGGTTGTTCTCAGTAAAAAGTTGCTGATTGATGCAGCACATATTGTTCAAATTTGTACCGTAATATATGTCTGTAACTTAGTTTTTTTTAAAATTAATTATGTCAAAAGGACTATATTAAGAATAGTTTTTATTTGCTTTAAGTTAGATTAGGGATTACAGATTAATCGGCAGTAATCTGTTCACTGGTTTCCATATGAGAGGCTCCTTACTTTATGCTCTTTAAACAAGAGCTTCATCAATATAAATTGTGTGTACACCTTATGGGAAATCTAAATAACAGATACTGCACATTCAGATCTACCTATCAAAAACTGAATAAAACAAAACTCAAAGCTACAGCAAAGTGAAGTCAATAAGCAATCAAAGATTGCTCAAAAAGTACAAGAAATGACGGAACAAAGACAAAAAACAGTGTTTACTTAAAACAAAATTTTCTAATGAAGTCTGTTAAAAAAAAAAAAAAATTGCACCATTTTTCTCCCTCTAAATAATTTATCTAATGTATAAAGGAAGAAATCCCTTCAAATGTTTGAGGTATAGCTAACTTCATCTCATTGGGTGAATCTGTATGCTGTGTATAATACAAGTCCTTGGGCACATTGTTCCTGCTTTACAGTATATAGCTGTGTGTTACTTGCTGGCTTTTTTTTATGTACATTTATTTTAATTTTTTACAACCAGCATATGCGCTTTTAGTTCTGTCTTAACCCAAAGTTTTGAGTCATCACTTACATTTTAATAGAATTGTATGTTCAAGGAGGCAAAAATTTTGTACATGGATAAGAAGCTGATTTCTACAACTTTAGTATTAACACAAAAAAATGTTAAAAGTACAAACTGAAACCTGTTGGAAGAAAATCTACTATTACATTACCAAATTTTTGCTTTATGTTAGGACTATATTATTTACAGAATCTCCCATTTTTTCTTTAGAATTAAGTTTAAGCTTTGCTTTTCAATAATTAAAATATTCACGGATGCTTCTTGTGTAAAATTAAGAAAGATAGAATGACGATTTTTTAAGTGCATGATTTTGTAGCGAACTTTCAAATAACTATTCAACATTTCTGATAGAAAGTGTAACTTTTTCAATCTTCTTATAGACAATGGTGGATGCCTGATACTGGTGGTGCTAACATTCCTGCTTTAAATGACCTTCTTTCACCATGGGAAATGGCTTTCAGGTGAGTCAAAATGTCTTTTGCCTTTTTTCTGTCGATTCCTTTTTTCTTTTGAGAAGTATTGATAAAATAAGGAATTTGATATTATTTTTAGCGATGAAGTGTATGAAGGAGATTTGACTCTTGGAAATCATGAAAGTAAGTACTAAATTATACTTTTAATGTTTCTGAATGCTTTAAATTTCTCTTTGTGAGCTGAGTAACCTTTCTTTCCATTCAGTGAAAAGCTTGTTATGAGGTAATTTTTTAACACACAACCTTGACGTTTGACCCAGTGCTGCATCGATGCATAAACTGATTGGTCTACCACCCGGGGGGATGCATCCCTTGTAGATGCAGCCTTTTTTAAACCTTACAAAGAGAACTTTAAACAGCAAAAAGAATGTTTCATCCTTCAAAATCAAGCGCTTTTTATTTTTTGGATTAACGTTTATAAAAGGCTTAATGTATTTATGTGACAGATTATTTTATTTTAATGGAACTTTTAATGACCTTTTTTCATTTTAATGGAATTTCTAATCCTGTTTAGCAATTTTTTAAAGTGTCTCAAATCTGATTAATTAGCACATTTGAGGCATTTTTAAAAACTTTATTTCTTTCTGCTCTGCATTTTCCAATAGAGTTTATTAAAATATCAAAGTGAATGATATAGCTAATTAACCCTCTCGCTGCGCATCCCGCGATTTCCACGGGCAACGTTGAAGTAGCAAAATTTGCGTAACCCGCGATTATCGCGGGGAAGCGTTTTTGCCGTCGATTTAAGTGTGCAACCCACTCTTTCCCCGTTCATGGTTTCATTTCGGCTTTTCTGTAATGTTTAATTGTTTATTTAGATGTCGTCTAACAAATGGCGGTAGTTGTCCACGTTTCTGAGAAATATATAATATTATTCAATATTCTGACAACTTTTTTCTATGATCTAATTGTATATTGAAAAAAAAAACTCTTTTACAAAAAAATTTTTGTATATTTTAAGTCTAAAATATATGTAGATTTGAAATATGTAATAAAAAAATACGCAATTTTTGAACCTATTTTGATTAAAAAAAATACGCAGCGAGAGGGTTAAGCAGGTATTATGTAACTTAGTATAAATAAATGCGCTTAAAAATAGTTTTCCAAGTGTGCCAATGAAGAAAGAAAAATCACAAAAATAAATTAAAAGAGAAAACAATGTTCGACGTCCCCAAATGAGTAGTTTCTGCATAATTTTGACCACATATGGCATAGCAAATAACAGGGTTGCCAATAAACTCCTATTGTAGACTCTAATCGATTTAGTTATAACTTTTATTAAGCCCTGTATTTTGTTTGTTACTGAGGTATATTATTAATAACAAAAAAAAGCTTAGTAGATAATAAATCAAAACCTAAAAGTATCATTATATAGCCCTATTTCAATGTTTTTTGTCTGAAATTTTCTTTGGAATTCATATTATTTTGACTTACCTTTATATGTTCTGTTTGAAATGAATTTTGTCTATTCATTTACAGTGTATTATGCTTCTGGCACAAGCCTTGCTCGCTTTCCTAAGAATGGTCTGGTTGTTAGCCAAACTCTCAATAATCAAGGTAATAAAATTTCTTCTCATATTGAATGATTTCAAAGCAATTTTAAATCTATTCTCAAACTTCTGCAAAATTGGTGCTCAAATTTTCTTTTTCTTTTTTGTGAATTGAAACCAAAGTAAAAGAAATTTAAAAACAATAATGGAGAAAAAAAGGAAAAATTAGAAAGAAAAATTACAAAAGTTCATAGTTCTTTTTGCAAAATTAATAGTAGTTTCAAAAAAATATTAGGGGCATTATAAGAAATATTTTTTGGATAAATCTTTCAAAACTTAAATTAATCAAACTTTTGATGGGTAAACCTGTCCCCTATTTCACAAAAACTCATAGCTAAAGTAAAGAGAAAGAGCTGTTTTGTCACCAGCATATTAGAAAAGTAGAGTTTTCTCCCTTTATGAGATTTTCTGTTCGAGTGAGACTGAGCACAGTATTTCTCTTTAAATAAAGCTACGATCACCATGAAATTTGCGCCAAAAGAAGAATATTGCATGTAGTTCTGCCTTAGCCCTGGCTTAAGAGCGGCAACTTACTGCTTATTATAAAAACCTTATTTTATAAAACTGTTTACATACTGCTCATTCTTCTTGTGGAGAGGGTTAGGGCATTCACTTGTCGGCCTATGCCATGTGCAAATTTAAATTGAATTCACCTGTTTCCAAGTGTCAAAGAGCCAATTCCACATTCCACTCACGTTGGGGTATTTCTTGGCAGGCATGGAAGTACTCAAGGGGCAAGCGGACAAAGTGGATAAAGTCCCCATCCTGGGGCTGTACCAAACGACCCATCGACCTTCGGCCGGGCGCATTGTGGTCTACGGGGACTCTAACTGCTTGGACACTGCCCACATGCAAAAAGGTTTGTCTCATCTTTCAGAAAGTATTTCACTCTTTATGTTTCACTAATGTTTTGAATTTTGTAAAGCAAAAAATGAATGTAATTGAGATATTGTGATATGAGGATGAGAATGAACAATATGGAATGAATGAATACCCTTATGCAACAAAGGGGTGCCTTAAAAACCCCAAATGTACATCTGCGATTAATGAGCCAGTTTGTGCTTGATATATTGTTGACTATTGTCATGATTTGACAAGTGAGTCAACTTTTTTGTGCCTCATCTCACAACAAAGCTAGTAGAAAAATTCAAGCTTGTAAAATAGTTTACTGTGAACACTCATGTATACCTTCCATAGTGGTCGCGATTCGTGGTCCTCAACACCAGTAGTCCCCGAAAATCGTCAAATGCGTGGAACTACAGGCGCTTAGAAAAATGTTAACTTAATAGTAAAAGCAAAAATATTAATTCTGAGAAGTAATTGTATGCATATAGAAATGTTCGTTTTGAAAGATTAAGCAAAACCGCTATCAGTAGAAAAATGTTTTACTCTTTGCTTATTTTGTTATCATTGTTTAATATAGGGATGGACCGGATAGTGATTTTGCCGGATACCGAATATCGGATATCCGGTGGCTCATCACACGCCGGATACCGGATATCCGGCCGGATATCCTGCGGATATCCGGCATTACAATTACATTGCATGTTCGCTTATTTTTATGTAATGCAGCTTCAAAACAATAAATCAAAGTTGTTTCTCGCATAATTTCTTTAAGAACATGTTAAATACATTTAAATTAATTTTTAAAGCCTCTATTTCATTTGTACAGGAGTAGCGCTACATATGAAATGAGACACTAGCATATTGTGATTTCTTTCTAAATTATGTATTTTTATCAAAATAGACGAAACTTTAAAAGATTGAATTAAATATTTCTGTATATACTCAAAGTTTAAACTTTTAATTATTCTTAGTTTAAATTTTAAAGCTTTTCTGTTTCAATATCATTTCAATAGGTTTCTACGTAAATGATACAGTTATTAAATATTTCACCAATATTAAAAAAAAAGAAAGAAACAAAGAAAGAAAAAAGGAAAAAAAACTAAGCTCAGATAAACGTTTTTTTTTTTTTTTCAAATTGATACATATTTTATTAGAATTTTATGAATTTAAACTTCATTACAAAGTAACACATTTTCTTATTTCTAATTTTGCAATAATATAAAGCAAAATTTTGCTTTGAAATTCTTTTTTTTAAAGAATAATATGCATGTAATTTTTCTAACATACAAGTTAAAGAAGAAAATATTAAAACAGGACCAGTGTGTTAAATAATAATAATAATAATAAAGTTATACTCAAATAATCAGTTAAAAATTTTATATAACTCCAAAAAACAAAGGAACATGTTTTCTGAAGATTCAAATCAGCAGTTTAAATATACTTTTAAGAGGTATGCTAAAGTTGTTCACTTTTTAAAAAACAAATGAGTAAACTTTACTTAAATAATCAACTTGAAATTTTACTTTAGTTCCAAAAAATTAAGATACACATTCTTAAAAGTGGCAAATTATCATTTTAAATACATTAAGGGTCATGCTAAACATATTCACTTTTTTAAAAACAAATTAATAAACTTATTCTTAAACGATCACCTCGAAATTCAACTTCATTTTGAAAAAATAAAGATACATTCCGAGATGCAAATGTTATATTTATGGGTTATTCCAGCCAAAATGGTACAAATCATGTCTGAAATTGTCGAGTTAAGTTTATCAAATGAAGTAATTTTCGCCAACTAATCATTGTTTTAAAAATTATTCTCCATTTATTTGTGCTACTAAGCTGTATGCCTATACTTGCCGGTGCGTATTAATATAAAACTTTAGCTTCTCAAAAAATTCTAATAAAAATTTAACGCAAAACTTGTTCATAAACAACGTTCTTAGTTTCACCTTCAGGCGCAAGAATAAATAAATTTAGTCTTGATGTAGTAGTTCTCTCTTGTTGTTCTTTTAAACGAAACTGACGCTGACTCACTGTCTCCGATTGTTTTGATCTAGTTGCTCTATCTCTCAGATCTCTTAGACGATACTCACGCTGCTCATTGCTTTCTAATGCTCTAGCCGTCATATCTCTAATGTGCACTGTCGCTAGTCTTCGATTTCTCTCCGCAGGACTCTCATTTTCACGTTTTTCAGCCGTTTTTTTGCCTTAGGATGAACTTGTCCTATTGCTTTCCGTTTCTTCGGAGGCATTCTTGCAGAGTGGTAGCTAAATATACTTACAATTCAAAAATTTATGTTTTTCTTAATCGTTGTTTCCGAGCCTCGAGGTAGAAAGGTTGATAAATCAGAAATAAATTACTTTCTCGCTTTAAAGGTTTATCTCTATCAGTCGAAAAGAAAAAAAAAAGCAGTTTAATTGTTTTTGACTTATTTCATGCTAAAATGAAATAGGTGAGCCTTGAAATGAAAATTCATTGTTTTAATTTTAATCTTTGTTGGAAAAATGCTAATATTTAAATACCATAAATTTTATCAATTTATAACCTAAAGGCTCTTGTCGATTAAAAAAATAGGCCTAATAATAGGCTAGATTCCTATATAAAAGGGTCATTTTTTGACAAAAAACTTGAATTTGAGCTTTTCAGATTTTTTAAAATTTCAAGACCCCGCCTATGAGAATTCTAGGGCATCAAGGAACCTCTGTGTCAAGTTTGATGAAAATCTGACGCAAACTGTGGATTTGTATAGAGAACAAGTATACATACACTCATTTTTATATATATAGATAATAAAGTGTAAATGGCTTGTATATATGAGTCATTCATTAAGGGTTTTGAATAGTTCGACCACTTTGTGTAACAGAGGAGACAAATGAGGTTTGAAAAATATATTTCTAATCGCAAAGAAAAGTTAATTACAGAACAAGTATAAAATGAACTAAGCATCCTAAAACTAATTCTGTCTGCAATTTCAAGAAAAAATATTTTTGCACTATTAATGCGACTGTAACAGAGTGGACATCCCACAGTGCAAATTAACTATCATCAGCAAAGAATTTTAGGCTTATCTTAGTTACTGATTATATAATTCAATGTATCAAAGTAATCAAAGCAGATACATTACTTGTACTTATTAAAAAAAATATCACATTGAATGCGATTGCTTACTTTATTTCTGAAAGGCTTGTAACAGAGTGGACAGTTTGAAACATAAAAAAAAATCTAGGAACAAAGATAAATAGGTGTTTTTCCAAGATTTTTTTGTTTACATACATCAGGGGCGGCCCTAGCGGCGGACATTCCGGACCCCTGTCCGGGGCGCCAAATTTTAGGGGCGGCATTTTGGTTTGAATGTCTAAAATACATTTTTCATTAATGACAAATTTGTACAAACGTCTTTTACAAACAAATTTCCTTTTGCAGCTTGGAAGCTTGAAACAAACGTGAAAGTTTTAGGTCTTATTTTTATCGTGAGCTCTTTGTTCCGTAATTGCTGTAGGGGACGTCATCTGATCACCCTTGCCTATCAGTTGCGAAGCGAGACGGCGAGACAGCGTTGTGTGAGGTCCGATTACCGACAAAGTACTTCGCCAGGGTTCGGGCCCCAACCCTACTGGTACTTCGCATGATTTTGGACCCTAGGCCATGTGCTTTATGGCTCCTATTTTCCAAACTCTCTTCCTGCTAATTGTTTCCTTGAAACTGATGCAAAGGGGAGCGGGACAACCCTGGGAGTGGGACGCTTTTATGATTTTGTTGTTTCGGTAGTGTTGCTTCTCTTTTGTACTAGTAAAAAGAAAAAACGTGCGTCACTTACACCACCTCTTCGATAAAACGAGTTTTCTCTTTAGGTTCAACGTATGCCTGGATAATTTTACCGTTTATTCGTGCAGGGAACTTTCAACGAATTAGGTGATTTTAGAAAGCCCCCTTTGTATCTTTGTGGCCGAAAAACTAAATACCATTTGCTATGTATTGCAGCTAAACTCAACCATCATCAGCGTCGATCTTTAAGTAAAGGCAAAAAGTTCAAAAAATATGCTTTGGTTTGTCTTTAGGAAAGGAATATTTCTGAAGTAAGTTTCATGTATTTTCATTACTATTCGTTTCTTGCGATGTATTCATGAGGTTGAATAATATTTAATTTGAAAAACAGGCTTGCATGTTAAACTTGTATTTATAAAACAAAACTGCATCTCACGAACTAAATATACAGGGGTCCGGCCATGGTTACCAAACGTCCCGGTTTTTTAATAGTGTCAGTTTCGGCCTTATTAGGTAAAAAGCAAAGCCCAATCGAAGTTTTATCTTTGGTTTCAACTCTTGATATTGCACCTGCCAATAAGTGTGTCAGGTGGCGAGAGGAGTTTCTCAAAATTAAAATTAATAAAAAAAAATTAAGTTCCACAACTCTTCAAGATAGATTAAATGGCCTAGCTACATTGGCAATTGAACACGAATTAGCTGAACAAATAGGTTTTTAAAAAATAATTGCAAATTTTGCAGAATTAAAAGTAAGAAAAAGCTTTTTAATTTTCTTGTTTCTTTAGGAGTTTGTAGTAATAGAGTACCACGGAAGAACAATGCATTGAATTGTAACCTTCGTCCTCATATTTCTTTTTTTTTAAATAGTTATTTAACAGACTTGATAGCAGAGAATGAATATTACTACAAGTTACTACAGGAGGGAAAATAACGTTAAACATTAATTTGATCTCTCAAATTTTGTACAGCATAAGCAATTAATCTCTCATCAAGTTGTCATTAAAGTGTGTATCAAATACTAATGTTGTTTTATTGCATTCTTAATCTATGATTATAAAGAAAAAAATACATAAATTGATATTTTTGAAGCAATGATTTTATTATATTTTATTTCATCAATATTACTCCACTGTTTTAATTATAACATTTCCAACATACTATCAGCTCTCAAGAAACATTTCTAAACTGGGTAAATATCATTATAAATTCTGTAATAATTCCTTATTGGGCACAAACAAGTAATAAGAGGTCATTTTCTTCTTATTGTTATTTAAATAATTATGTGTGTTTATATAGTTGTGTGTGTGTGTGTGTGTACGCAGCATGTAAAAAAAGCCCTGATTTTCTTTTTTTCAAATGATTTGTTGACTTTATTATATTTTGAGATATTTTCTACTCGACATGCTATTGTGGTACTTCTTTTCAATTTGTACTTTTTGTCCAGTTTAACTTATAGCTTTAACTAGCAGTACCCGCACGGCGATGCCCGTGCATTTAAATGGAAAGGAAGTCCACTGAATAAATTTAAATTCACTCCAACCCTCTGAAGTAAAATTATTATAGTCGAAGCGGTATAGTAATTGGCCACTTTAGCGACATCGTATTCGTATGCTTGAATAAAAAATAAATGAAATATTTCTGCATAAATAAGAAATACTTCATATGATACTATATTAATGCATTTTACTACTCATACTGTCTGAAAACATTTTTTCAGATATATTATTAGAAAAAAAGTCAACGCAAAAACAAAAATGTCAAATTGATAGTAATTGGCCACCTTATCATAGTTATTGGCTATGAAACCATACAGTTATTGGCCATGTAAACATTCAATGTTATACTGGATTATTCATATATATATATATATGAAAATATTATTCCTTTACATGAATATAGTATAGTATACCATTGTATGAAGGTATTATACCGTTAATTGAATATATTTTTCGTTCATTAAATATATTATAACATTATAGCATTCAATATCTTTCTCCATCTTTCCCTTTTCTATTTTTTGACTTCTCCTTATTTATATTAGTCTTCTTTAAAGCATTTTCTTTCTGTACGGCTGCTTGTCCATTCCGTTTTTCTTCTTTTCTTTATTTTTCACTCTTTTTGCTGCTTTTCTTGTTCATTGTTTTCAATAGCTGCTCTATAACTCTCAGAAATTATAAAGAATGGTTTTTTTGTGTATCCTATTAAAAAAAAATTCTCCTACTTTTTGGCGCATTTTGTTGGTAATCATCGATAAATTTACTACAATGAGTTGTTTTGTTTGAAGTAGCTGACGTATACAAATTTATAGGAGTTTTCAGAGGAGTTATCACAATTGTTGCTGCTGTCACATTATTTTCATTAGTCAAATTTGCATTTGTTGTTATAATTGCAGTCAGTATTTCAGTATTGGTAGAGTTGTTTTTAGAAAAATCATTCTGGAAAAAAAAGCGCCGAACTTTGTATAACGGTCATGTATTATTTGAAACTTCCTTCTGATATTTCGGTGCTTTTATCTTGTCCACTTCGCCTCCAAAAATATTTTGGAAGTCTTTTAGAGACATGAGCTTATTTAATACATTAAACTCTTCATCTGATTTTTCTGTTGCTAAACATTTAGAGTTATCAGTAGCGTTCTCATCATATGGGGCCAATTACTATAATTTTCTGAAAATATTGTGAGAGTTATTGGCCACAGCAAAACTTTAATTTTTGAGAAAATATTCTTACATTACACCTCAAATTCACTTATTAGGCATCACAGCTATAAATCTCATAGCATTTTAAAAGCTGTAGATGCATCGAGTTCTTTTAAAATATCGCACAGGAAATTCTAGTCTTACCGTTTTCTCCACAACCTTTTAAACTACACTAAAAGTCTTTTTAAAGTTTAAAACAATTCGCCAAATAAATTAAAAAGACAAGAGATATACTCAAATTTAGTAAATTTTCAAGGCTTAACTCTATACGTAAATTTAAACCACTGAAGAAAGAGCAGCTTGTATGGAAAATGGATCTAGTGTTTCAGTTTTGCGTACAGAGTTATGCCTTGAAATTTGACTAAATTTGATTAATTAATATCTCCTCTCCTAATTAACGGAGAGAAACGTGCTAAAACTTTTTTTTTCAGAAAAAAAAACCCTTTCCAGCGATATATAATGTTTTGGGGTGGAGGAAGGTTTCCCCCCTCAATTATGGCGGATACACCAAAAATGAGACTAATTAATTAATTTAAAAATAACTAAATCGAAATTTAGAATTTGGCCTTCGAGATGCATTACACGAGGATACGTTCGAATTTTTGCGCCAAGTTTCAGGTCTGTCGGTGCTGTGGGGGCTTCGAAGGGTGGACAAACGTACAGCGGTTACAAACGTACAAACAAACAAACTAACTAACTAACACCGTCATCTTTATATATAGAGATAAACATGATTTGGTTTTATTGTGCTGCTTTTTACTGGAATGATCAAGTCAAGATTAATTTGCTTGTATTTATTGACAATGAATCTCTTTTATTAATTTATATATTTATCTTTTTATTATCCACGAAATGCTTTTTAGCTCGCACTTGACCGAGATTGATGTTCTTTTGATTTTTCAATCTGCTATGAGGACAAAAATAAGTCTGGCTCTTTGTTCTTATGAATACTTATTTAGCGACACTAATTCTGTAATGCAGGACCGGATTAACTAACGTAAGTCAAAAAATGGCAATGCTCCATCGTATTAAAAATCTTATTGCGCATCGAACTATATGAACGTAATTCCTAAAAAAAAAGAACCTTTACAATTACTTTCCAGTGTTAAAAGAGCGCTCGTCCCAACCTTTGTATGCGCCAAACGTTTTTAACTTCTCCTGCTAAGTAGTCACAGTGATTTACGTTAGTCTGGTTTTGAGGCTCAGAATTCTCTTCGTCATAGTTACAAATCGTCTGCAGTTTGAGTTTATTTTTAATTTTTTTCGAGACTTAGCTCTAGCAGACTTTACATTGAAAAAACTTTTTTTCGTGGAGGGGGGAGGGGTTCTGAAACCACGTTTTTTAAGGGAAAACACCTATAAAGATGAAAAGCATAATTCGAGCTCAAGACGTTTAAATTTATAAGAATGTGAACGGCTAGAACCCCCACCCACCTGTTTTTTTTTTTTTTTTTTAAAGATCCCGATGAGGGCGACAATTTGAAAATTTGTCCGGGGCGGTAAAACTGCTAGCGCCGCCCCTGCATACATAAAAATCAGCAGAAAGGGTGTCAGAAGCATTTTTTGTGCTGTGCATTGCAAATGATTTTGTTGTTGCATTTCAGCTTAATCTTAAATTGCATTTTAAGTCCTAGCAATTTGAAGCTGGGGCAGATCATTTTTTCCTTCTTTTGCCAAAGAATTTTTTTTTTTTTTTTGGGGGGGGGGGGTCCTTTATAAATGGCTTATGCCTAAATAAGTAATACTTGGTTACACACAATTAGATGGAGAACAAATAAAAAAAATATAATTAATTGGTGGTAAACATTAAAATTAATTCCCAAAATTCTGAAGTATCGGGACTGATTTGTACCATTTTCGCTGAAATGACCGATATATTATCATTATTATTTAAAATTATTCTAAACATGTTCACTTTAAAAAATAAATTAATAAACTTATATCTAAATAATTAACTTAAAGTTTTACTTAAATTCTAAAAGACAAAATACACTTTCTAATGATGCAAATTAACATCTTAAATACAGTCAAGTCTCAATAGCTCATAGTCCCAAGGGACCGGCTAAAAACTTAGAGTTATTGATAGTTCGAGTTACAAGCAGTTCCTACCGTCTTTTCAAGAATTTGGGACCAAATGAAAACTTTGAAATGAAGGTATATTTGAGTTTATAAAGCTTTGAGTTATCGAAACTCGATTGAATGTTATTGAGGGTCATGCTCAACATGTTCTCGAGGAGTTACGGAGCGGCGTGACAGACGTGAAAAGATTCTAATAGCAGAGAAATATCTTTTCTGAAAGGAAGGTATTACAAAAAGAAAGAACGAAACAAAGTGCAAAATTCAAAATTTCTTTACACACATTTAAACTCTTTCAAAAAAAAAAAAAAAGCATGGTTTTAAGTTGCGACGATTCATGGGGACAGATGTTTTCATTATCTAAAAGAAAACTTTCGTCAATGTTAGATAGGTTATTTAGTGTATGTTATTTTCAATTATAATAAAGCAATAATAGTGGCAAAGTAAAAAATATCTAATTACAACATCATTGGGTGTTAATAGATCGCAATTTTTGTTAGAAGCACAAAAACTAAAAATAAAAGAATTCAATAAATAAAATAATTTGAGAATTTATATTAAAAGCTACTGCGATTAATTTTTATGAACTAACGATATGATCGTAAGTTTTTTTCAAACTTTTGTCGCACATTAATCCTTGAAGGTTTGTAGCCTTTTCTTTCTAAATATTTTAACTAAAATATTTTTGAAAAGCTGAAGACAATCATATTTTATCTGGCAATTGTGAAAAATCAAATATGCAGAATGCTTCCATGTCCAGTACACAGTCGGAGGAATAACACAATTTTTGTTTTAGAAGCAAAAATTGGTAAAAAGGAAAGATGAAAAGTAATTACATCATCTAAAAGGTTTATCAAACAATGAAATTTTTAACTAAGATTTTTATAAAAAAGAAAATATTTAATTAGGTCCTCACATCATACCGGATAACCCTCACATCAATTCCGGATATTCCCCACATCAATACCGGATATCCTGCAAAAATCTTCCGGATATCCGTATCCGGGGCGGTCAGCCGGATCGGATATCCGGAAGTACCGGATACTTAAAATATCAGCCGGATAGGCCGGATACCGGATAGTTACCGGATATCCGGTCCATCCCTAGTTTAATATTAATGTTTTACTATTTTGAACTGTATTTGAAGTGATTTTACATTTAAACATACACTGAAGTGACAAAAGTCATGGGATAGCAATATGCAAATTTTCAGATGGCAGTAGCATCGCATAGAACAGGTATAAATGCGCAGTGCTTTTACAGAGCTTTCATTTCTGTTCAAGTTATTCATGTGAAGAGGTTTTAACGTGATTATGACCGCACGACGTGAATTAACAGACTTTGAACGCGGAATGTTAGTTGGAGCTAGACGCATGGGTCATGCCATTTCGGAAATCGTTAGAGAATTCAACATTCCCAGATCCACTGTGTCAAGAGTGTGCCGAGAGTATAAAATTTCAGGCATAACATCCCACCATGGACAGCGCAGTGGTCGACCGCCTGCACTTAAAGATCGAGACCGGCGACGTCTGCAAAGAGTCGTAAATTCTAACAGACAAGCAACACTGCGTCAAATCACCGTAGAAATCAATGTGGGACGTACAATGGACGTGTCTGCTAGAACTGTGCGGAGAAATTTGGATTTCTTGGGCTATTCCAGCAGAAGACCGACTCGAGTGCCTTTACTGACAGAACGACATCGCTTGCAGCGACTCTCGTGGGCACGTGAGCATATCGGTTGGTCCCTAGATGAATGGAAAACCGTGGCCTGGTCCGATGAGTCACGATTTCAGCTGGTAAGAGCCGATGGTAGGGTTCGAGTGTGGCGCAGACCCCACGAAGCCATGGACCCAAACTGTCAGCAAGGCACTGTTCAAGCTGGTGGTGGCTCCGTAATGGTGTGGGCTGTTTTTTCATGGCATAGGACTTGGTCCTCTAGTGCGACTGGACCGAACATTGACTGGAAATGCTTATGTGCAGCTACTTGGAGATCACTTGCAGCCATTCATGGACTTCATGTACCCAAACAACGATGGGATTTTTATGGATGACAATGCGCCATGTCACCGGGCCACAACTGTTCGCAATTGGTTTGAAGAAAATTCTGGACAATTCCAACGAATGATTTGGCCACCTAGATCACCCGACATGAATCCCATTGAGCATTTATGGGACACCATCGAGAGGTCTGTTCGTGCCCAAAATCCTGCCCCATCAACGCTTTCACAATTATGGACGTCTATCGAGACAGCATGGCTCAATATTCCTGCAGAAGACTTCCAACGACTTGTTGAGTCCATGCCACGTCGAGTTGTTGCACTTCGCCGGGCAAAAGGAGGGCCGACACGATATTAAGAGGTATCCCATGACTTTTGTCACTTCAGTGTATATGTTAAAATTTAGTGATTTTTTAAAACTATTTTTACTGTTTAATCAATGAGTTACAAATGAAAAGTTTTATTTAGTATAAAAGGAATCATACAGTACATGATTTTAAGTACAAACATGTTTAGTATTAAGTTTAAAGCGGACCAGTAATGTTGTCTGCAAACCAGTACCTGTTCATATTGAAAGGTCGGAGGGACCATTAGACTTTTTTACTAATTTCTAAACCTGTGCATGTGTGCACATAGCTAATACTAGCACTTTTCTAAATTGTGGGTATTATGTACAGTTTTACTAGTCTTACTCTAATGATTTCAACCATTAAAACTACATTTTAAACCTTTGCATTCGTGTTCCAGTTTCAAAATTTCTTAGTTCCGATTTGTACCTTTTGCAGATTGCTTTTGGCTGTTAGATGCCTTGCTGCAGTATGCCACAACGACCCACTTGCCTCCTATATTCGAGGAACTAAAATCCGATGAAGTTTTGGATGCCAAGAATTTACCTCAGAGGATGGAAGGTAAGAAACTATAGAATGCTGTTTCCAAAGGGAAAATTAAAGTAAAGAAGGGCGGTGTATGGGGAGGGGGGGTGGGGTTGATTAGTACTGTAGTTTGCAGTAGAGGAATCAAAATGATGAAATAGAAATTTTTTTTAATCGAAATCTTAGAAAAAGTTTCTGTCTTTCTTTCTTTCTTTCTTTTTTTTTTTTTTTTTTTGAAAATTGGAACTGTGTTCTTTTAAAAAATTTCCACAAAGTTCTAAAATTTATTTGCGGCACAGTATCAGCCCTACTTAAAGTAGAATAAAATTTCACTGAGGCTGATTAATTGAGACTTTTCTTCTACTCCCAACTTTTTTGAGCAGTTATTGACAACCTGTAAACACCCCCCCCCCCCCCGTCTCTTAATGGCCCACAAGGAAAAATTTTGTGACTCAGTAAGCAAATTATTATTGTGAGGATCTGTATATATTTTTGACAATGAAATGAAACAGGTGCTTTCAGCACCAAGAAACCAAGTAAAACAATTCAGATATATTGGTGTATTTGTATTGGATTATCTCATCTGTTTAGTATGTTTTTATTTTCTTCCTTCTAAGATAATACAAAATCAAAAACAGAAAGGGAAATAACCCATCAGAAAAATTGAAAAGTAATCCACATGAAAAATATTGCCATCTACTGTTTTATAGGTAACCTTCATATTTCCTTGTAGTAATGGTGCTGCACCTCTTCTACTTGAGGGCTGCACCTCATATCTGGATAGATCTTGTGGGCCAAAACTCTGAGAAAACCCTAATGTGCTCTAAGTTTTGTAGATAACATGAAAAAAACATGGAAAGTGGAAGCTAATTTACAACAAGCATCATTGTTACCATTACTACAAGCTTCTTTAATAAAAAAGAAGTTTCCGTCTTTTTTAGAAACCAATTTCTTACTATTTGGCTTCAAATTTGCAACCATTGTTCTCATTGCTGAATGAAGATAATCTGATGCTGTGTCAGAGGTTCCAGAAATTAGTTTAATTTCATAATATTGAACAATGGGCTACATTGATCAGCTTTGCATACTGCATTTGGCCCATGGTTTAGGCACCGCTGCTTTGTAGCAGTTTGAGAACCTATCTGGCATATTGGTTTAACCCAGGGGTGACCAACCCGCGGCACGCGTGCCACAATGTGGCACGGCAGAGCAGTAACAGTGGCACGCAAAGACTTTGAAAAAAATTCCAAAATTAAGGGAAAAATGTCGATCTCAAAAATTTTGATAAAAACTAAAACCCTTGAACTGATAAATATAATGCTATTATGACGATAAAGTGTCAGGAGGATGCCTTACAAATTGTCTTAACGAAAATATTGCAAAGTACTCAGCGTTAGCTTCGGACCTCCAACGAAAGCTGTGACGCTACAGACAATGCTTTGTAAAGCATATTTGTGCTTGACACGAATGAAACTTTGATGCTGCAGAATGGATTCTTAATCTGCAATAGTTTCAGCTACGGGTGTTGAAATTTTTTAAAAAAGTTAACTCTGCAAGTAAAATTAAGGTAGTAGTCTGGTAACTTGGGTTCAGAAAATCGAAAAAATTTTTTTTGTCTAATTTGAAAGTACAATGTCTTGAGAATATACTATGAAGATTTCAGACAGAAATTCGAAATATTTCGGGAGTTAGAACGAGTCTCCTAGAGCTACTCGGAGACCAACCTTTAAGGTAGTAGTCTGGTAACTTGAGTTCAAAAACTCGATTTTTTTTTTTGCCTAATTTGAAAGTACAATGTCTTGAAAATATACTATGAAAATTTTAGACAGAAATTCGAAATATTTCGGGAGTTATAACGAGTTTCCTAGAGCGTTTCGGAGTTTGTCGTTGAACTTTAAACGCGTTTTTCTCAAAACACTTTTTCTGGTCGGCCCGAGTCCTAACTTTTCTTCTACTGAACCAATTACTTTCAAATTTTAACAGGCTGTTCTACACACTTATAGTTCTCATCGGAACTAAAGAGAATTTTTTCACTCCTAACTTTTTATTTTACAACCCTTTCTTTGCTAAAATAAAAGGACTTTTTTTTGTAAGTCCGCCATTTTGTTATTTACCCTTGAAATTTAAATTCAGTAGTTCCGACCAGAATGACATGTCTATAGATTAAGAATAATCAAGAATATTTGATTTCAGATAACATCAAGAGCCAAAATCACCCGGGCCACCCACGTGCATTGTTTTTTTGAAGTTCCAACTTCGAGGGACAATAATAATAATAAACTATTAAATTTTTTCAAATAAATGTTTTTTAATATTTTCAATATGTAAATAAAAACACTCTCAATATTCAAGATAATTCATTTTTATTTTCCTATAAAAAATCACCCTCCAAAGATGTCCTGAAAATAGGCATACGTTACCAGACTACTACCTTAAGAAACCAGATTGGACAAATTCGGTATGGTTGCACAAATGAAGATCCTTAAATTGTTTTTGTTACATTATTTGAAAATAATTTGGGAAAAAAACTTCAAAAGTATCATCAAATTATTTATCACAAACTCCTTCCCAAAGAATGAGACTTTTTCTTTGCTGGTGACCCTGTATAGTTCATTCCCTGTATTAGAGCTCTGAATGATTCGTGAATTTTTCCCAAGAAAAAGAGGAGAGCGTGGCAAGTTATTCCTTCATCGAAATGTGCAATAGCTGTCCAAAAGGAAAAATAGTAATAAGATTTTAGAATTTTAGGGAGTGTGTTTTTTTAAATGTTTGGAAGGAAAGCAATGAGGACTTGTTACTTAGGAATGAAGAATAGCAAATGAATTCAGCTATGTCATCTCTTATTATCCGGCGTATAAGCAATTTAAATTTAAGATAGTACAAAAAAAGTTTCCTAAACCAGTATAGGCCATTTACGTTTTTTTATGATAAAACTTCAATTTCTTTCTCTCTACTTTGGAGAGACAAGAATAAAACATTAAATTTAATACTGAAACTTATCAACCCAAATTTAATAATTTTCCAATGATATATAGAGAAAATTTTACACCTATCTTAAGTATACATTCAGTGTTTGGTTTTATGATTTTCAGGATCATAAAAAAATGCTGATCTTTTCAAGTTCTTTGTCCATATCTCTGTAAGACACTACTTGTTACCCTTCTGAAATCCAAACCTGAATTACTGAACTTTTGCATTGGTAATCAAATATGAGAGCTTACTTCAACAGAAAGTCATCCACGTTATAAAGAAATTTGGAAGTTTGTACCAACAATTTTTTTTCATATTTACACACTTTAACCATCTGATGCTGTCATAGATTTGGTTCAAAATACGCTTCTAAACAAATATTTTTTGTTATGAATGCAGAAAAATCTAAATACCGTTGAATATTAATTGATAGCACTTAAAATACTTAAACTTCTTAGGATTCTCAAGAACTAATCCTAAAATTAAAGACTTGGTAGAAAAGTAACAAACTCATAAACCACATTAAGTACAGACTGTTTAATTTTTTGAATAAAATGTTTGATGTGATTTGTTTCTCTTTTAATCATAAGCCAACTGATAGAACTTATAAAAGTGTTTATTGATGATACGTGTTAAGTTCGGACTTGTTTTATCTTTGTTATCATTTAGATTTCAATTGCTCTAGAACTCTCATTGCCGAGAAAAAATGTTTCATTTGAGTAAGAATTACATAGTCAGCCAACCTAAAATCTATTTTTAACTTTTTAAAAAATTTTCAGTTTGTTGGAAAAATGCAATGTGGCACGCGAAGCTTTTTCTCCCCAGATAGTTGCACTCTCCCTAAAAAGGTTGGCCACCCAAGGCTTAACCAGAAAAATGTAAATCTGAAATAAAACATATTTACAGAAAATCATCCTTGTATTGAATTGCTTGCTTCGATGTTGATAATAAAGGTAACTCACATACATTTGTTTTTGCAGGCAACCACTTGTACCGGTACTCCAAGGTGTTAGAGCACCACCTGGGTACTCCCCACACACGCCCCCTCCCCACGTGCCCCAGGCTCAGTTGGGTTCGTCCGCAGCCTTTAAACAAGTCTGGACCAAGGTAAGAGATGACATTTTGCTACTGCTTCCCTGGTGAGTTCCTTGTAGTGTAAAGTCTTTACAATACAAGGAGCTGATGTGCTTGAATCCCTCTGTATTTAATCAAGTAGAGTAGACCGATACTCAGTGAATGAACACTTAAGCAAATTTTAAATTAAAAAAATTCATGGTGTTGTTAAAAATTGTATCATTTGCCAAATGACAGTAAGAACACTTCAGATAATATACATAACATTTTTTTTTTCAACTGAGAGAGCTTTTATGGTTCTGCATCAGGTTTTATGATGGGTTGAAACAAAAAAAATGCTCAAACCCAGTGAATGTACACCCCTACCAGTGGACAAATGAGACATTTTTTAGTCATTTTCTTTCTGTACAAGTGTAGAAAGAATTTACTACTGTCAATTCACCGAAGAAAATTGTTTTAAAACCTAATTTTTTCAAAAAAATTACGAGGTATTCATTCACTCTGGTCGCTCTACCCTATAAAATCTGTCCATGAGTGTTACTGACTTCTGTCTCTCTCTCTCCCCCAGCACCCTGTACAAGGCCCAGAAGCTGCTGTCGGTGAACCTGGACGCTGCGCCCTTCCCCCTGCGCCCCGAAACTCGGCTGTCGGAGCCCCCCTGGGACTCCCTCCCCCGCACAGTGAGCAACCCCACCCCCCAATTCGTGTGGAGGCCCCTCCACGTGCTCATCGTGGCCGCCTCCCTGGCCGCCCTGCTCTCCCTGCTCTACAGGTGGCTCAGGCCTCGGGGGCGGCACGGGCGGCGCAAGATACGGCCACGGAGGGCCCCCCAGGCCTCCCCCGCCGGCAGGCCCCCCTCTGTCTGACGGGGGGCCCACTGTGATACTTGTAAATACTCCCCTGTACAGGATGATCCTGGAAGATGGTCTTAATTTATTTCACTCCTCGCGGTGATTCCGTGTGACTCGGTGATGGCCAACTAGGAATTTTGTGAGGGGGGCAGTGCTGTAGTTGGAGGGTAAATCTCTAAACTAGGGATTCTGAATAGTAACCACTGGCTGCTGGAGTCATAAAAGATGGTTATACTCATTTACTTTAAAATAGGCGTATCAAGTTAAAAAATTTTGTGTTGTCTCCATGGAAACCGTACCAAAAAGCAGAGCTCCACTCCTTTTTTATGCACTGCTGTTGAGGCATTTCATTTATTTTAGGTCTATTAAATTAGGCTGATGCTTTTATTTATATCCACATGTCTCACTTATTTCTCAAAGTTTTCTAACTAATCTAGGCATACATAAATAAAGCACAAATTTCTAAGAAAAAGTTGTTCTTTCTTAACGTCAATTTTTCTTTAGAATAATAGTTTACTCACAAAGCAATTTTAACCATTTGCATTAAACCATTGTTGCAGAAGCTAAGTGGGGGAAAAGTCCATAGCGCCGTAACTATGGCAACCATCGGGAAAAGTGAGGAGAGTGGGAAATTAATTTTACTTTGAGACGGCAGTTCTCGTTACACAGGGTATAGCTATTTTGACAAAAGTATAAATGCACCACCTAAAAAAGTAAATAACCTATTGGGTGTTGTTAATCTAAGAGATTATGATATTCTACAAAAGCAACAAGCTAGTTTTGATGGAAATATTTTTTAAACTTAAAGATACAAGCATGCAACAAACAAAAATGTATATTACTTTTTAACAAATAAAAAAAGCATATAGTTGCAACTTTTGGCTACTGCTACTTAATTTTTTTAGTAGCCATTTTTAATGAAATGTTTTCACCTTGGCAAGTGTCGACTGCTAATCTAGATCTTTATTGGAGGGGGGAACATTTGGGAATGCTGTTTCTCAAAATATTTTAATTCTAAAAATAAACCAAATCTAATATATATTGGTTACAAAAAAACTTTTGTGTTTTGGTGCATCCTTCCAAACCCCAAAATGCCTACCCCAAATGTGTTTTCCTAACCACAGCACTCAAGCAGGGCATTACACTTTGTGAGCTTCTCTAAACAAATAGCTTACAATTCTTAATTCTTTTTGGCTCTAGTTGTTAAGACATTTGAAATGTAATAATTAAAAAAAAAAAAAAAACTGCTATGAGTGGGTTTGATTGATCAGCTAGATATAGATTTTCCATACAAATAATTATTTGTTTATTTTTTTATTATTTCACTGGAGGGAGTGGCTCCATTTATTCATACTGCTCACCTTGGTCAAAAAAAAAAAAAAAAAAAAAAAAAAAAAAAACATTTATAAAACTTGCAGAAATGAATTTATGTCTTTTACAAAAATATGATTGAATACCTCAGGGAAAATAAGAAATAGTCGACTGTTTCAGCACTAATTAAAAATTTTAAAATCTTTCAAAAATGCCCTGTCAAAAATCAGGTTGAGTTCAGCAAGAAATTCAGCCAACAGCAAAAGCCATTTTTGTAGTGCTGTTTTCTGTTACTGCTCACATGCTCATTAAAGTTAAATGAATAGAACTCAAGTGATTTTCATTCAAAAAAAAAAAAAACAGAAAGGGGGGGGGGGGGTCTTTATGGTGGGACCACTGCCCTTCAAAGTGTTTAAGCCTTTCCACTTAATTTCTGTTTACTCTTTAATTATTTGGTTGAACTGGGCTTCGATGGAGTCCTTAGAGCTGCAAGGTTTCTTGGGAAGAATTTCTCCCTACTCTTAGACGAGTTTTATCTCAAAGGAATATTTAAAGTAATAATAAGTGATAAGAATGTAAGTATTGTTATTATCAATGACTTTAACATGCAATTTATATTAAATATCAGTATTACATGTTCCAGCTGTCACTTACATTTGCATTTTGTTTGTCAAATAAGGTTTACTTAAAATATATATATATATATATAACTACTCTTTACTTTAACACCTACAGGATCCCCTACTGATTGAGAGTGATCCTTTGAGACTTAAACTTAATACGACTTAAACTTAATAAACGAAATACTTATGTGTACCAGCCACTAAGCACCACAGTTAGCTTTGGCCAACTGGTATATGACCTATGACCCTTAGACCACAAGCTTGTTATCTAACTGATCAAGCTGCCTCACAACTCAACAGCATATTACTGTTAAAGTCAAGCATCACTGACATTTGCTATCTAAAATAAAACTGATAGTAAATTTTGGAAACATGAAAAGATCAGTGATAAATAATACATAAGAAAGTATTTTTTTTTAATAAATTAAAAAAAAAAGCAGAAAAGAAATATCTCAATAATTTAATGCTTGGAAATTCTATGTTGGTTTTGAAAACCGAAGGAAAACATAGGAAGTTCACGGAACTTGAAAGACTTGTAATTTATTTTTACTTTACATTTTGTATTTCCTCTTTCCAACTCTGTTCGAATTCTGCGGATGCAGATCATGCTGGACCTCAAATGATTTGATTATGAAATAAGTTTTAATTTTTCATATATACCATATGGTATGCATCTTTTTAAACTTTTAATAATGTAAATTTGACCATCACTGAGTCACATGGTATAAAAATCATTTTAAAAACAATTTACTTAAATCATCTTTGTAAAAAAATTGACAAACGACTTTTTTTAGAGGAGAAGGCTTTAGTCTTGATTTAACTTCTTGAATAGAATGAAAATATTCATTAGAAGGTTCCGTCAAAGAGAAATAAAGCTGTTTATGTTTAAATTTTAATGAATTGCAGCAACTCTTTTATCAAAGTTTTAATTTCATTTTTATGAGTTAGAAGACGAAATGCATTTTATGCAGTTTGTGCAATACATTCATCTTTATTATTGTAACTAACAACACATCTATGCATGTTTCCTACTAATAGGCTTTGATTAGTAAATTCATCTCTGTTTGAAGATTAAGAGGAAATAATTTTTTGTTGAGATGCAACAGAAAGATGCTTTCTTAGACGAAACTTTTTATCCAAGATGGGGAAACGTATGATTGCAAAAATCATTTTATTAATGGATGTTTAGATTTAGTTGCATTTTTCAGCATTTGGACGTACATGTAATTCATATATCGTTCTGTAGAAATCAGCATTTCCAACTCCATATCTCTTGCTTTGTAACAAGTTCGTATTTGAAAGTGTTTTAACTGAAGCGTGAAATTTATATACATTTGAACTTGGTTAATACAGTATGTCAGAAATCCAAGAGTTAGTTCATATTAGTTATTTGGATGAATAAGCAATACAGGGAAAAAGTTAACAAGTGCTTCGCTAGGTTTAAAATTATTACTATTTTTTATTACTTATAACCATTTTGCAATGTAACTATTGGTCCATTCAGAAACGTTAAATTATTATTTTTTTTATTTGATGTTTTTGGAAAAGAAAGATATAAACTGTATTAAATTGAAGTAGAGAAAATTACATTGTTAAGGAGGCACAAATAAGCAGGGATAATGCAAACACTTGTTTCGGCATTACAAGGAACACCGAAACACGTGTCTGCAGCATCCCTGCTTATTTGTGCCTCCTTAATGTCGTAATTTTCTCTACATCAATAGCACAAAGGTATTTGTAAACTTTAAATTGAAGTAGTCCGTGTTCTTCATAAATTCCATGCACTGAAACTAAAATAAAACACAGTTCGAGTCTTCATAAAGTCTTTTGTGCAATAATTGATACTTTCATCAAAATAGAAATGGTCAAACTGTGTGGTACCCTTAAGTACCCTTAAAATAACAAGAAAGCACCAAAATTGAACAAAAAAAAAACTCTCCTAAATCCAATCCCTTTACATCCCTTGGATACAGAAGAAAGTAAAATAAGACACAATTGTGTGAATAATTGTTTGGTTTTATTGTGTTCATGATAGATCTCTTTTTTAGTTTTATAAAATTAATTTCTATTTATCAATTAATTGCTCTTTCTATAAATTACTCCTTTTCTAATGTTACTGATATCCAGCAGTTGCTGGATCTACCGATTTAGCTACGTCAAGAGCTAAGAATGGAAATGCTGATTGGGACTTTTTAAAAAATGCTTTTTCTGTTTTGGTGCTGTGATTTTAGTTTGTTTCCATGACATGACTTTTACAGATAGAACAAAGCATTTACCAAAAGGGATGAGTCTATTAACAAAGCTCGGTGAAGGTATCCCAATGTCCATGGCTGTTGAGAATAAGAACCCTTTGTGTATTTATACAGGTTACTGAATCCTGGTTATTACCAGGTGGCACAAATGTCCTGAAAACGTGCCACACAGTTGCCTGTTGTAGGGCATTATCTTCTCCCTTTTCATCCCCTTTGCCGGACATTGTGGAAGTCAGATGCAACATAGAGGTGCATCAGCAGTCGGAAGATGCCTCTAAGCTGCAGGCTGCTGATTTCGAGAGGGCATCTGACTTAGAGGTGCATCAGCAGATGGAAGATGCCTCTGAGCAGCAGGCTGCTGATTTCGAGAGCGCATCTGACTTAGAGATGCATCAGCAGACGGAAGATGCTTCTGAGCAGCAGGCTGCTGGTTTCAAGACGACATCTGACTTGGAGGTGTATGAGCAGATGGAAGATGCCCTTGAACAGCAGGTTGCTGATTTCAAGACGACATCTGACTTGGAGGTGGATCAGCAGATGGAAGAACACTTAAATATCTCTGAGCAGCAGGCTGCTAACTTTGAGGCAACTTCTGACATGGATTCGGGTGCCAGTCAACCAGAATACAAGTTCAACCGCATCACCAGTCACCATGTTGAGGTTCACTGCAGCTTGGTTGCTTACGAAGAAGCTGAGATGACTTGTAGGTATGAGCCATTGAAAAGTGCGTTCTTGTTCTTTTTGGAAGCCAAAAAGGGTATTTGTAGAGCAGCTAAAAGCATCATATGTAATCGGTGATATTGTCCATTCTATGTCTTTGTACGTGAATTAATTTAACACTGCCTTGTCATGTAGAATCTTTTAAAAATCAATCTTAATATCATCAAAAATCATCATTACGTCTTACAAATGAATGTTAAAATTATAATTGCAATATTTATCATAATTTTGTCAAATTGTTATGTTTTATGTTTGCTGACTCAAAATTTAAGTGCATATTATGTTCCTGTGAATAAAGTTCTGTGAATTTTCCTACTGCCACTTGTAAAAATGTTTGGCAAAAATTTTAGTTAATTTAAACAATTTATTGTTAGATTTTTATTCAAAACAGTTTATACTGTATTCCTTGATTCTTAATAAAAAGTCGTAATACTGGGAATTTTTATTGATATAATAAAAACTACTTAGTTGAGTTATTTATTTAAATAAAAAATGGCTGGTGTATTTTATTTTATTATTTTTTTCTGGTGCATGCATATGTTGTATAATGAGTTTGGTTAAACAGGCTATAAATTGTTTCAGTCGAAATTTGGAAGTATATGAAGATATAAAATAAGGTAGTTATTATTTACTATAAAATTTAGAAAGCTAACCTAACCATGTATAGTCAAACTTCCATAACAATGTTTTGATAATTTGAGATTATTTCTAAATTCCTGCAAAAATATAAACTCAAATATTTCATACTTGTATCAATCGATGTTCAAAGAAAAAGAAATTTCTCATGCCAAAACCCTTTTACCCTAAAATGAGTTCGACTTGTGAATTTGATAATAGTAATGCTGTATTTCGAACCTTAATAAATAAATTGAAACACTATTAAGTCATGAGAAAACCAGAAATCTTTTCATCATAATTTCAAAAATCTTTATTAAAACAACAACATCTCTTATATACAAGAAAACAACATATTCAGAACAAATCTAGACTAGAATTATCGATTTCAAAATTTGACTAGCTTTTTTTTTTCTTTTGGAGAAAATTAATGTTTTACATTCAAGATATTCTTATAAGATTAAAAATAATCATTTGCAATTATTAATTTGGTTATCATGATACCTAACCTCACCATTTGCTTTATCATAATTTTGATGGAATAATTAATAATTAAATCGTTTTTCGTTATTCGCGAACGCGAAAATTTAACTCATGAAGTTTGATATTTCATGAACATAGAAATGCAAAACTTAACATCTCCGCTGAGTGCACATTTTAATAATGTTTTTAAATTCAATCTTAAACCTTTTTCTTGAAAAAAAAAAGTTTATCTGAAGTCGAAAAAAGAATCTTTCTTCTTTTTTGTTGAATAGTGCTTTCAGAACGCATAGTTTGTCAATCCACTTGAGACGAAAAAAGCATTTGAAGAAAAAATGGAATTGAAAAGTAATGTTTTTTACTTTGAAGAACATTGCAAGCCTGAAACTAACTCCCAAAAAGTCATTCTTCAAATTTGCAATATATCCAGCCATTTGTATTTTTTAAGACTGGTAATAAAAAAACATTTTTAATTAATCTTTTAAATAATGCTAATTGTCTTGAACCTACTTATACCACATTTTGAAAATTCATCGTAAAGCCCACTCGAAAATAATTCCAAGGAAATAATTTGTACAAACGTCATTACTATTCAAATTTGACATTAAGGTTAGGGCTTAATTTCAATTGAAAGAACAATATTCAGAATTAATTTCATCCCTTAAATGATTTGATTTCGTCTAATTTATTGATTATGTATTAATTTCCATATAATTTATGCTTAAAAATCAGTAAAATTTTTAATAAATCATACAAGTTGAGCTCTCAGGCCCTGAAATACATTTCCCCACTTGATTAAATTACAACTCGCCCATAGTACTTCCAGCAATATCTTTTAGTATCTCCCCCCCCCCCCTCCTTTCTAGATGTTTTATTTTGTGAACTTTTCCACGCACTTCGGGGGGGGGGAATCCAATTTTGCATATATGCGACATATATATGATTCAAGTTGCTAATCTGAATCAATGAGGCACACATTATCGAGCTCTTTCATCAAAAGAAGTACTGTAGTTCCGGGCAAAGTAAGACAACTTATAGGATGAAAATAATTAAACGTGATAAATTAATACCATTTTAATGATTTTTTTTCACCAATTCCTCCTGATTATCTATCTATATGTGGTGTTTCGAAATCATTTTCTAGTTTTAGCATCTTTTTTCGATTTAAACTCTTCTATTGAATAAACAACACACTCTAGCTTGTGTTAAGTACATCAGCTACCAAAATGAATCAAAAGGGGGTTTCTAATGTTCTGTCCCCCATGTTTCAATCTGCTGTTTTTGTTAGAATCATAATGTATCTTAGCACTGAATATCTCAAGGAAATTATCTTGACGTTATTTGGATCGTTATGCAATCGTCTATTGCGGGTAAATTTTAATTTTTGGCATGCGTCTCTCAGAACTGTTACCTGAAACTGTTGTAGCACATTTAAACACGGTGAGGAAAACTCCAATCTAGAGTGTGTAGTTATGGAATAGAGAGGAACATCACTCACGTGTGCCACACAATAAAAACTTTTGGCACATATTTCAGGAACTTCGAGAATCGTGAACTGTTCAGGAACATTATAGTATAAAACGTCTTCAAAACAAAATGATTTTGGGTCATCATTTGTTTTTAGGAAAGGTAGGATATATCGGTCTTGAACCTCTTCACCAAAAGCTGCCATTCTCGCTTCAGAAGCGTTTCTTTCACGTTCCAATACCATCGCCGATATCCAAACCACCTTTCAAAGTTCTTCTTACTGCAAGAAACAAAATCATCACTTAGTACGATTGATGAATTATTTGTTTCATGACCGAGGAGTTGCACCGATGAGCATTTGAATCCATCCACATTTGAGTACGATCCCCTTCGCACTAAACGAATCGTAATTAGCACAAATTAACGTTAATGACAATGATGAATTTGATATGAGAATACAGGAGTCGGTGAAAATTAGGATTTTGTCGAAATTGGATCTATCGGGGCATTCAAGTTTTCGTTCAAAAGGGCGATATCTCCTTAATTTTATAATACAAAAAATTCTTATCCTGGGACATAATCTTTTATGCCTTTGTATTCATACCCAGAAAATATGATCAAACTGTTTTGCTGTTAGCCTAATTTGTTTTCTTTCACCTCCAGATTATTTTTGGAAAATGGATGTTAGTTTAACCCCTTGCCAGTGTTGCCCGAATCCAATTCTGGCAACTAATGCATATGCAGTATTGGAAGGGGCAAGTGGATAAAGGTGATATGTGACATTTGAAATTCGCCGACTTACACAAATTCAAATTAGTGTATGTTCAATTGTGTTAACTCACATACACCGTTGAAGAGGCAAGTGAATAAAGGCGATATGTGACAATATTTTTAATTTCTAGAAAAAGTTTTCAAAAAAAAAATATTACCTTAACACCTTCGTCCATGGTAAAAAGCAAGGCCGTAGCCAGCGGGGGGGGGGGGTCAGGGGGTCAGAACCCCCCCCCCCCCGAAATTTTCAAACCTCAAAAGTTTTTAAAAAGTATTCACTAAAAAAGAAGAAGAAAAAAAAAGAAAATTTCAAGGTTTGATGGTCGGAGGTCCCCCCCCCCCCCGAAGTTGTGACGGGTCTGAGGTTTTTGATGATATAAAGAAAAATTAGAATAATAAAAATAAAAAAAATCCTTTGAATAAACTTGAATAGAGGTCATTCCATGTCAAGTGTACGAGGCGTCCCCACTCGACCCCCTCCGATTTTGATGAAATTTTTTTTGGATGTATGTATAAGATTTGCATGAAACCATACCAAATTATAGCTCCATAAGCCTTATAGTTCAGCCAGTAAAAATTATTTTAGAAAGGCCTCTTTTTCGTGTCTTGAAAGAACTGTCCAAATCGTAAAGTTTGTGCTTTTATTGCTCGCGACCTAAGACGATTATCAGACTCAAGTTTGGTGATTCTGACCACTGTTTAGGGTAGAATAGCCTACTTGTGTAACAGAAGCTCCATGCACTGTAGATTTTTTGCAGTTTGCTGCCAAAGTTGGTAAAAAATCGTATTTTGGCAAATTTTGACCATACCTTATCAGCTTGTATCTGCTGAGAGAATGACTTTCTGAAGCTAATTCTTTCCTCGTTTGTAGCCTGATAGTTCGTCCGAAAGGTGTGCTAGTGGCATCTCGATAGCTCAAATAATTGCTGAATTATGCGAGTTGAAATTCCAGTCAAATTTCTTTTTTCTTTGTATCAATTTCAAAGGGCAATATCTTGCAAGGGTCATCTTAAATTTCAATTTTCTTTACATCATTGGAAAGAACACACTTTTCTTAACTAAAAAACGTTATTTTTATTTTTGAGACAAACTAGTTTCAAGGGGATATTGCAGATCAAAAATGTGTACGTCATTCAATGTGAAATCAAAGAAAAAAAGACATTAGACCTCAAAAGTTGGTGTCAATTTGTTCTATTATTATTTGCAGGAGCTATTGTACTTATGTTCTGATGAAAAAACCCTTTTTTAGATATTTTTGAACTTAAGTGTTTGAGTGCGCATTCATAAAAACTCAAGAAAAGCAAAAAAAAAAAAAGTTTCGTTTTTAACAAAAATAATTATCTTCTTATCGCTGCTATAAGAGCTTGAGT
>JAXGGA010012089.1:0-39978 GCA_038373865.1 Uloborus plumipes | reverse complement strand
TGTACAAACAATACCACTAAAATATTGGACTAACAGTACTAACGATGACACAAAACAGGCTCGAATGTGTTACAGTGATTAGATGAGCCGTTTTTCGTCAGAAAACTTTTGCCGCCTCTTGATTTGCTGCTTTTAGTTTATGGTTCACAGTCGATTAGCAAAGCCTTCGTTCACTTTAATTATCTCTCGCTGGAAGGAGGAGTAACGATCATGAATGGTCCTTTGGACATGGTTCCTCAGATGAAAGCAGAAACAAAGACGTGCGTTGAGGTAGGGCGAGTCAACACTGCTTGTAGGCATGCGTATTGAACTTCAACACTATGTGCAGTCCTGATTATACTGAAATGAAAAGGAAAGAAGTAAGAGTCAAAACACCTAAAAAATAATAATCAGAAGAAAAAAATAAATACAAGCAAATCCATTACGTTCTTATCCAAACGTCGAAAAAACAACTATTTTAAGCCGTCTGTCTCTTTAATATATTTTTCCCTATGCTCTTCTGAGCAGCATGCGGGGAGTCCGGCAGCTGAGAGTTGTAGCGTTTTTTTACTGCGCATCGCATTTTTGCTGGTACAAATAGTGATTTTTTAACCATTTTGGGGCAATGAGAAGTTTAAACCTGTCGTAGATATATGATGTAACATATTTGCTGGTACAAATAGTGGGAAATGAGAAGTTTAAACCTGTCGTAGGTATGTGATGTAACATATTTGCTGGTACAAATAGTGATTTTTTAGTCATTTTTGGGCAACTGCGCGTCAAATCAATAAAGAAAAAAAGTTTTTGACTTCACCAGTTCCGATTTTAACAAAAATTAGTGTGAAGGACGCATATGACAAGATAAGCAATCCTGCTCAGCTAGTTTTAGATTTCTATTTCAAAAATTGCGCAAAATACAGAGCTGTTAATGAATGAAAAAAATCCAAAAGTTTTTACATGCAACTTCTTTTTAAATTACACAGGTCTTCAACCAAAAATTGCATGGGATGTTTTGAGTGTCTTTTATGCTTTTCGGTGTGCTGAATTCGAGAATGGTCTTCGTTTTTATCCATCACCTAGTTTTTCCGCAAAACGTGTGTACTGAGTTTAGTAATGTACCATTTTACATCTATATAACTGAATAAATTCCATACTAATTTATAATTTAAAAATATTGTTTACTTCAAAAAGTTTTTATTTGTTTCTGAGCTGTTGAAAGATTACCCACAGTTATACAAACTGAAAGAAAGGGAGAGAGCGAAGGCCGGGGTCAGATGGGGGAAAGTACAAACAGGGCTGCTACACTCGCCTACAGAGGCACATTGATCAGCTTCATATACGGTGCAGTGGGTGCTTGGAATGTTAAGGATTTTGTCAAAATAGGGCTGATAGTTATGAGATAAAGAATGTGAGATTTTTTTTTTTTTTTTTTCATTCTGTTGGATTAGTTTTAAAAAAGCGTTGGTTTGTAAAAATGTGTTTTTCTTTTTAATGTATTACTTTCCCTTATCAGATCTAGGAAAATAAATAATATTCGAACAAGCAGAAATGCTGCCATGGTGCATTTTTTTAATCAAGCTGACACCCCTTCTTAAAATAGAACCGTTCAAAGGTGCTATGTTGTGCCATTTGTTTTTCTTTCTGTTATAAACATGCTTTTACCATTTTCCACCACGATATTATGAAATTTGTACGTAAATCTTTGTCTTTATTTTTATGAAGAGCTGGGCGAATTCATATAGGCTGTATCTCAGAATATCATTGCCTTTGTTTTAGCGGCGAAAGGAGATCTATCGACAAGTCAATTCGACCAATGATAGCGCGAATCTTTTCGCATGTCCAAAATCGAGTACAGTATGCTTAAATGCCCGCTGGACACCCCGCATGCTGCTCAGAAGAGCATAGGGAAAGATATATTGAAGAGCCAGACGTCTTAAAATAATCCGCTAGATCTTAGGCCTTCGCAACGGGGCGCTACTATTCTGTCTGAGCCATGGTTCGCCTGCCGAGTCAGAAACTTGCTTTAAAAATGTCCAAAAATGTTCAATGAGCATTATTTGCTATTGCAACAAAATTATGCAACATCAAGATTCATTTTTCCACAAGAAGTTTTAACTCTGTAGGCAATTAAATTTAGCAAACTATCATAGGTTCAAGGCTGAACTTAAGCAAAGGTTTAGGTAGGACATTTTAAACTTTTCAAATAAGGCAGGATTCAAAAGCGTTCCTGTATTCATGTCAAGTTATTGGTTTAAAAGTTGTTTTTTTTTCTAACATGTTCAAAACTGTTTTAGAATTTGAGCATAAAAACTTACGATATTTTGGTCAGATTTATGCTGAGCTCTTTTTGTGCGCCATACATTTATTTGACAACAAAAGTCAATATATTTCTCTTAAAAAAATAAAAATAATAATAATAATTAAAAAAAAAAACCGGTAACAAGTTAAATCTGTTCTAAATTTCAAAATGTGCAATCTCAAATACATTTCGAAACGAAATAACATTAAAATAAGAATTTAAAATAAAATGTTTATTGAAAAAAAATGTTTACGAAAACCCATTTCTATGATCTTGATTCTTAATATTTAGGTTTATTCTAAAGCAGCCACTAAAGTTTTAATTATTAATTTTAAAGAAACAATAGACGGTACAGTTTACTCCACGAATAGCTTTCACAAAACCGCCTAGGGTATGGTGGGGTAAAATGGGTAGAAAAAGTGCTGTTTTCTCATTCATCACTCTTTTTCACTGAAAAAAAACTGGAAACATGTAATTTTTTTGTGTGTATTTATGCAATGGGTTCATTACCATCACTGTTAAAATAATTTTATATATCATCTTAAATCACAAATTTATCCTATTTAGCTTCTTTTTTTATACCCATTTTACCCCAGAGGTGGGGTAAAATGGGTAGTAGGTAAGGTAAAATGGGTATTGATTGAAAAAGGCTACTAATTAAGCAAAATTTATTTATTTGCTACAAAGATATGCGACATAATTTATATTGGAAAACTGTAATGGCCACGGTTATTAAGGTTAGGTTCCTTTAAAATGCTAATAATTTGATCCCTTTGAACAATGTCAGTATCATCATTATCTGGGAAAGTATAATAATCTCCAATTGCTGATTTCTTTACATATTTCACTATGAAATCTTCACCATCCATGCTAGTAATCTGTCCAGTAAAGTTTTTTATGGAATTTTTCCCAGCATATTTTACGACGACTCAATTGCCTATCATTATTTTAGATAAATCAAACTTACAAGTTGAGGTTGAAACATTTTGATCTACATTTGAATTTGATGTAGATAAAATTCTTGTACGTGGGTGAGGAGCATTAATTCCTTTGATGGATTCTATATTCGGGGCATTTTTTTTCTTTTTCTGTGAACGAGCAATTTCTTCATTGAGAAGGCGTTGTGCTACATCGGAAGCAGTCATCACTTCTCCAGTCTTGGTCTGCACCCTCTTCCTTTTCCGCCTGGCATTCTGCAAAGCTTTTTTGGTTTCTTCGGACTGCTGTGGTGAAATTGTTGAAAGGATGGCATGTTTTAAATCCTTATATGGAGAAGAACTGACAAAATTAGAAGTGCTTGAACTAGAAATTTGCGTAGAAAGAGCTTCCGTAGCAGCTGTTGCTGAAGGCTGTGCAACATCATTTGCTATTATTTCTCTATCTTTTTCAGTTAACACTATTTTGTGTTCAACAGCATTTTTGTCACAAGGATAAAGTCCAGCTGCTTTAAAACCTTTTACTGCATTTTCAATCTTTAGAGTGTCAAATAGCTGTTTCAGCAGGTAAGGGAATGTTGCTTTGGATACTTTTTGAAGACGGTTTTCTCTGTACCACATCTTCAGGATTTTTCTCCAGGCACGCTTCATTGGGGCAAACACTCCAACATCCAACGGTTGCAGGGCATGGCTTGTGTTTGGTGGGAGGCACAGGATGATGATTCCATTGTCCATCGCTTGTTTTATTGTTTTATAAGTCAGGTGACTGCCATGACCATCAAATATTAAAAGAATGGGTTTTTCCAAGTGTTCCACTTGTTTGACAAAATGCCCCATCCAAGATTCAAACACTGTGTCGTGCATCCAACCTGACTCTGTGCAGCCATATAATGCTCCGCATGGTCCACCCTTGGTCCAAGTTTCATACAAATGCAGACTTTTGTAGACAGTGAAAGGTGGAAGAAATTTTCCAGTCGCTGAAACACAAAACAGAACACTATACAGTGATTTACCTGCATCAGCTGATTTTAAGTATGCAATACGGCTTTTCTTCGGCACAAATACTTTGGCTGCACGAGAATCAGTTCCAAGACCAATTTCGTCAAGATTGAATGTACGCTCTGGTGCGTCTTCTAAACCATTTTCGGTCAATAAATTGGCATATGTCTCAAAAAATTTATTAACAACACAATGTGACAAATCAACTGCCCTTGAATTAGTTAACAATTCAGGTTTTCTTTTTGTTAACTGATTTGACCACCTTTTTTCGAAACCTCTTGCCCATTCTATCCCCAAGCTCTCAGCTTTTATATTAACGTTAGAGGAAACATATTGCTGTGCAATATTCATGAGATCTTGCCTGTCAAAAGGTAAACCGCATTTTGCTATAAATTGCAAAGCTTGAACAATACAGTTTTCTTCCTCTATGTTAAGTGTAGTCGAGCATCCCGATATTTTATGAGAAGGTTTGGAAACAACCCACCGTCGGAGCGTTTCATATGGAATTGAGTATTGTTGTGCCACTGCAGCAATTGTTTTTCCTTTTTCGACTTCCACAATTGCCAAATCCAAATCAGCAGCTGCATAGGAAGGAACCCTTTTCCGCACATAATTCCTTGGCATTGTTCCTAGAAATAAAAAAGAACAAACAATGATCAAGTGAAATCATGTAAATATGTGTATATTCTCAAAAAATAGTTTTTATTATTGTAATTTATTTCTCTTTAATATTACAATAAATAAACCATTTAATATTAAAGTTTCCTTACACAAAATTAATTGATTATTGTTCCAACAAAATAGTAAAAAAGTCAAGAGTAATCACAGGTATTTTTAGGCCATGTAAACACATGTATTTTTTGTTCTTAATAGTCAATTTTAGTACTATTGTATTAATTTACTCTATACCACAGCAAACAAATTTAAAAAAAATACTAGGTACATAATTTAAGCTAAAATTAGAGCCCTGGTTTACATATTACATCTAAAATTTTAGAATATTGCAATACATTGTTAGTTAAGCCTAACCAATACCCATTTTCCCCCATCATATAAAAATATTTATAAAAAATAAAATATTAAAGATATTTCTTACCTGTTTTTGAAAAACTGTTCTTCAGAAATCCTTGCAGCTGATTACTAAATAAATATTTATGATAAAAGAGAGACAATATCACTTTTTTGAAAGTTTTCAGACATTTAGTATTGAAGCATGCATTCCTGACTTGTAAAAAAGGCAATCTATGATGCCAGATGCAAGATATACAACTTTTTAAGGATAAATAAATGTTGCCAACAAATGTCTAAAAATATATTTCACAGTTAAAATATAATTTTTAAGAGTTTTTCTGTGTATTTTAAGTAAATTATAAAACCTACCCATTTTACCCCACTACCCATTTTACCCCACCATACCCTATATTTTTTCCTCTCCACTTTTAATTTAAATTCTATCAGCTGCTTTAGACTTAACCTAAATGGAGATTAAACGGTATTGTATCCAAGAAATCATACACTGTCGTCCCCACTTAATCGGGTAACGGATAAACGAATGCCCCGCTTATACGAGGACTGTTATATCTGGGTAACACATTTTTCTTATTATTTGTTGGGCGGTTACCCTAGCAGTGTAATCTCATCGGCCGATGATCGGCCATTCATCGAAATCCGATGAAATTCTCATCGGCCGATGATCGGATTCGATGAGTTCTCACCGGGAATTGCTCCAATATGTCTCATCGGCCAAACAGAATCCAAGCAGCAAAATCCGATGAGTTTTGTTCGAAATGCGATGAGATTTGGAGCAATTTACGAGCAGTGCAGTCCTGTGCCGATGAATTTAGGATCAATTTTGGATACTCGTCCTATTTTCATTGGGAAAGTTGTTTGGAAGGATATCGCTTTCCGATGAAAAGTAGCTCATCGAACGATGTGCGTTACGAGGTCAGTTTATGAGGAGTTCGATGATCGGTCGAGCAAAATCCGATGAGTTGATGCTACTTGGGATCTACTATCAGTGTCTTTAAAATATTGAAGTGGTGACATCTTGGTAGAAAAATTTACATTAAAAAAGGTTTATTGGCAGTTTTTTGGAAATAATTCATCACTGCTCTAAGTGCATCTTCTTTAGAATTGTGTTCAATGGGATCTCTTATTCCGATAACTTCTAAATCCCATTAAAAATTTGATTTAAGAAATAGACGGTATACTGTTTATTACGAATAGCTTTTACTATACCGCCTATTTCTTAAATCAAATTTTTAATTTAAACTTAATTGGATGCTTTAGCATTAACGTAAATATAAATATATCGCACGCCTGGAAGAATACTGTCACAACTCAAAAACAGAAAAATTTAAGACATGGAAAAGAAATTGATATATTAAAGCAATTGGTAATGGTGCAGTCTATCATACATTAGGTTAGATCATTTCGGCTCATTTGCTTTCATACTGCTTTTAAAATAAACGTTTCTTTTTGACTTTTAAATCATGGCTCTGGGTACATCTCTGAACATTCAGAGTTTCGACTTTTTGAGTTGTGACAGTATTCTTCTAGGCGTGCGATATCAAGATGAGCTGGAATTTTTGAGCACTATAATCACTATATCGAATACTTAGTTTATTTCATACTTTTTAGCGCGAATGAGCGGACAGAAATAGTCTTTAAATTTAAAAAGTTTTTTTTATATTTTATTTCAAAGTTTTTTCGTTTTAAAATTTATTTAGAATTGCGTGAAGACAAACGCCGTTAAACATAATTCACCGAGAAAATAACAAACGCCGTTAAAAATGCTATTCACAAACACTTTATTTTTTAATTATGAGAATATTTCGTTTCCAATTTTGTTAACTTATCAACTTACTTTGAGTCAAACGCCATCAAGCGTAATGTTCAATTTGAAGAACTACCAATGCATTTTCTACAGCCCTTAGCCTTTTTTAATAAGTCACTTAAACCAATTTTTGAACTTGACTAACATGTTGATTGTTAGCTAATCTCGGTGAAAATGCGCTGCTTGGCGCGTTTTTCCTTGTTGTCTCGCGTAGTTGAAAGCTCCGAGATACATTACGCAAAAAAAAAGCGTTTCTATGGCGACAAAGCAGAAATCCGCGTTAGGCGAGAAAAGGGACCCAAAGCACAGATTAACCCTAATCTCATTCATTTCTTTTCTTATTTTGCTTTAATATTGCAAGGTTTATCTCCAACAATTTCAGTCAGATTTAAAGTTTCGATAAAATTCTACTTTAGGGTCCGGGTTTGGCGATTTTTTCCAGACTGTAGCTTAAGGTTGCAATCATTTAGCTTAAAATCGCCAAACAATCCAATCATTCAATGATAATTCTATGGTTGCCAGATTTGATACTTTATCACCGGACCTTAAACTAGGATTCATCCAAAGCTTCTAGTCGTAGTCCTGCCAATGATTGTACTCGACTCAAAACCACGTAAGCCAAACCTTTGCTCGCTCCACTAAAGGCGGAAGTGCGTTAAAGTTCACGCGGCTGAATTTAACTCTGCAACCGGAAGCAAAAGGTGAAAACCATGACAGAAGCAAGTGTAGAAAAAGTCTTTAAAAAAGTCTTTAAATAACAAGAACAATAAAATATTTACATTGCGTTTTAAAAGGTCATATAAACAAACTACCAGTGATTTTCCAAAAGTATACTCCGTTCGCACGCTTGATGATTCTTATATAAGTAAAAATATTTATATGAGAGGCTTATACATCTCTCTTTACGTGAAGGATAAATGCCCACAATCCGCAAATATATCTTTGTTTTGGTTAGCCTTGAGATTAATGTGTTGAGTTTATTAACCAAACGTCGGTTTTATTATTACTATTATTTCATTGTTTCTGGAAACAAAAAGTCTTTAAAAGAAAAATATAGCAGATTGAGGGAACGCGCTGTGCCGTTCGCTTCACTATAAAGCAGAAGTGCGTTAAAGTTCACGCGGCTGGATTTAACTCTGCAACCGGAAGCAAAATGTGAAAACCATGACAAAAGCAAGTACAGAAAAAGTCTTTAAAAAGTTGCCCCTACCTACTCAGATATTCCACAAAAAAATTCAGTCTAATCAGAAATTGTTTAGGTGTTTCGCACGAGGCTTAAAGTCTGAATTTCATCAAAAATATGATTTTTTTCTATTTTTTTTTAAATATTAAGAATAAATGTTAAAAATAATTCAAGTTAAAAAATGTACACCGCAAAGTCGGAGGACAAAATTGGGTTTGAAAAAAAGTATATTAAACAACATTTAAATCTCCCACATTTATTCTGAACTTACGTAATTTTCATCAAAACTAGCATTTCACAAGGCCATGCGGCTTGGTTAGAAACTTGTTTATGAATGTGGAATCTAACTAAACTAACACTTGAAACTGGGATTCATCTGTGATTTATGTGGACTAAAAAGTAAAATAATATAAAATATAAACAGAATCTAAGCCCCTCGTCACACAGTGCCCCCGTTCTATCGGCGCCCCCGTGATGATAAACGAAATACAGCTCCGCTAGCGTAGCTGCTTTAGGATTTCAGAAGAACATATATCTTTGGTTGAGGAAACAGACTCTAAATATTTCGGACATGGTGCCCCAGTAAATGGCCCAGGAAAAGAAAATTGTAGCTTCAGTTTCACGATTTATAGAAAAAAAAAGTTTTATTCATAAAGAACATAAAAGCCGTGGTATGTTTTCTTCATTTAATGAATTAACACTTATTAGAGAGTTAGCGGTGGCTCTTGATAGACCGACTACTGGACAAAATTCTTTTAGTTGATCTATTGGAGAATTCTAACAATATTGCTACTACCAGTCATTAACTTTAAGAAAATAGAACGCGTTTTACCAGAAGTTGATGTCAAAGAATTGAGTCAAACTTATGGGATGTGTCAAAAGCTGTAATGTCTGGCAAATGTTCTCAAAATTTAGCAGAAAGGAACCCTGCAAGCTTTTCCCATGCAAGATGGCTTCTTTACAATGTGGAATGGATAACATTTTGGAGATTTGTATCCAAATACTTGCTGCAATCTATGGTCTTAAAAAAATGCTTAAATGCATGAATAATTTTATGCTGAGATTCGATTGTGAAAAAGCAGAGAGCATAAACCTTTATTATAAATTCTGCTAGTTTATTTAACTCTGAACTTGGATCACTACTTGCGATGTATAGCCTCAAAACTTTGCCATCGTGAGCCATCTTGCATGGGAAAAGCTTGCAGGGTTCATTTCTGCTAAATTTTAAGAACATTTGTCACACATTACAGCTTTTGACACAACCCATAAGTATTTTTGACTCAATTCTTTGACATCAACTTCTGGTAAAACGCATTCTATTTTCTTAAAGTTTATGACTGGTAGATCTTAACAATATTGTTAGAATTATCCAATAGGTCAACTAAAAGAATTTTGTCCAGTAGTCGGTCTATCAAGAGCCACCGTTAACTTTCTAAGTAGTAATTCATTAAATGAAGAAAACATACCACGGCTGGTAGTGAGGGTTCTAAAGACTTTTCTGGAAGTCTAATAGCATCATTTGATTTTCCAGTGTTAACTGATGTGCTATCACAACCGATAGGTTTTATGTTCTTTATAAATAAAACATTTTTTTTTCCATAAATCGTGAAGCTGAAGCTACAATTTCTTTTCCTGGGCCATTTACTGGAGCACCATGTTCGAAATATTTAGAGTCTGTTTCCTCAACCAAAGATATTATGTTCTTCTGCAATCCAAAACAGGGTTGGCAAAAACCCGGGTTTTTCTACAAAAACCCAACCCACCCGGGTTTTTGTGGGTTTTTGCGGGTTTTTGTATGTTAAATTTTATTTCTTATGCGGGTATTGATACATAATGTATGCATTCCTTCAAATAAAAATATATTTATTAAGTTAAAGTTCTGAATTGCATTTAATCAATGTCAATCAATTAATAATTAATATTATTAACAATATCAATTAATAATATCATCAACCAACTTGTAATATTTAATGTGTATATTTAAGAAGCTTTGGACAATGGTTTCAGCTATGAACTTTTATCACTTGTCTTTTATTAAAATAGAAGAACTGTTGCAAATGGGTTTTCCTACAAAATTCAGGAATATTTAGGGGGTGAAAGTTTCAAAAACTTAAATTTATATCATTAAAAAATTAAAACCATTTGCACTTGTTTATTAATAGAAATAATCATCTTTTCTCATTAAGTAGCCTGCTTCAATATCTAGTCAAGTCATTTGCATTTTTTTTATAAGGCATATCTCAATGATAGGTGTGTTTCTGAGATAAGGGTTGAAGTGTCTCCCCCCCCTCCCCTTCTTATTTTCAAAACCAAAACTGATTAATTTCAGATGGGGCTGAAAATGATGATGGGACGCTTAATTGATTTTTTTTTTTTTTTGAAATAATCTTAAGAAAAAACTAGGTTAACATTAGAACTCAGCAAGAATTATAAATTTATTAATAAATGCTTGTCATACTATTTTAGTAGTAATAAACTGCGTGGGGACGCATTTTCTTTGTTTTTTTTAAATCAAAGAAAAGGTTTAGTGCTTAAAGTCAGTGGTATGGTACCTCTATAATATAGCACTTGAAAATCATCATATACTAAATGCAGTAGGGTTAGAAGAAATGAAGAGCAAAACTTTATTTTTCTTGCTCCAGAATAAAAGCAAAAATTGCAGTATTTTATCATTATTTGACTTGTGTTGAATCAAAATTATCATAAAACATTAATTAAGCAATTTTTTCCATCTACAAGAAGTTAATGGTGCATTTTCAATTTGTTTTAAAATTTGAAATTTGCTATCAAAAAATAAATAAATAATTATAATAATAAGTATTTTGCAACAAAAAGTAGTATCATAGCTAGGAAAATTTTCTGGACGATGACTTGAAAATTGAAGAAATAATAATTATTTTATAAAATAAATAATTACTCTAAGAAAATTTATCTCAAATAAACCTGATTTCTTACTTATTTTTTATGTATAATTTAGATGAGATATTATTATTGACTATATTTGTGGATAACTTAGAAATTAACAAAAACCCACTTTTGACAAAAACCCGGGTGGGTTTTTGTTGGTGGACCCGCCCAGAAAAACCCGGGCGGGTTTTTCTGGGCTGGGCCCACCTTTGCCAACCCTGATCCAAAAGCAGCTACGCTAGCGGAGCTGTATTTCGTTCACCATCACGGGGACCCAGATAGAACGCGGGCACTGTGTGACGGGGGGCTTAGATTCTGTTTATAGTTTATATTATTTTACTTTTTACTCCACATAAATCACAGAGTACCTGGGAACCGAGCTCACTCGGTTAAAAAAAAAAAAAAAAAAAAAGAGGTTTGTAAACTCGTGTTTTTTTTCTAAAATGCGAAGTACGTATTCAGATAAACTTGAAAAGCATTTTTTGCCTTTGGTTGCAATTACGCATTTAAAACAGCCGTAATTTGTTTTAAAAAACACAACCTTATTTAATCCATGCTCACCGTAAAATCACACCCAATTTCATTTCATTTGGCGCCGAAAGCGCGGGAGGGGTTGATGAGAATGGATGCAGAGTCCCTGTTCTCCAGTACGCATTTGGTTACAGTTGGTTTTGACTTTCACTTCACTTCACACTCCAAGGTTCCCCCCGTACATACCACAACTCGTGGTTTAACCGGGATGGGGCCCTGAAGAGCGCTCTGTTCATTTTTTAACCAGGCCCAAGGGCCGAGCAAACCCTTAGCCCAGCATCCCACAGAGGTATCGCTTCACTTGGAGGATTTTATGACCACGAACATTTTTAACGTCCCCTAGCCACCATTAATGAAGACGGTGGATCTTTGATCGGCTCGGCTCCCTCTATATGATCGGCCCGGGACCCTCCGGTTACGAGTCCGACGACTTACCGATCGGACTACCGCGGCCCACACCCAATTCTAACTTTATTTTGATTGATCTCTTTTAAATTTCAAAAACAATAATAATTATCTAATTATCACGTGTTGCACAACTCGTTTGCCAAATACCACAAAAATTTAAATTTACGTTGATGTGATTAAATATGAAATCTATTGCAAAATGAAACTTTTGAATAAGTGAAACAGCCTTTATAAGAGACGATATCTAGTGAAGCCTTGCTTTAATATTTCAAAAGCACTAACAATTTAACGTTGCCAAATACCATAATTTAAACTCGCGCTGATGTGATTAAATATGAAATCCAATTGTTATAACAAAACGTGGTCGCCACGGAAACAGTAACAATGAAAGTAATCATAAAGAAAATGGCGAAACAAAATCTTCTCAAACTTTCAATGAAGGCACAAAAAGAAACGGGGTTTTTTGTGAAAACTCGCGTTTTTATAGAAAAAACACCGACGTAGATGAACTTAGAAATCAAAACTCTATCTAAATACAAAATTTTATCAAAATGGTTAGAGCCGTTTTCGAGATCCGAAAAATAAATAAATATATATACAAGAATTGCTCGTTTAAAGATATTAGATAAATCCCAGTTTCAAGTGTTAACTCAGTTAGATTCCACATTCACAAACAAGTTTCTAACCAAGCCGCATGGCATTGTAAATGCTAGTTTTGGTGAAAATTACGTAAGTTTAGAATAAATGTGGGAGATTTAAATGTTGTTTAATAAACTTTTTTCAAACCCAATTGTGTCCTCCAAATTATTTCAGGCCGCGTGCGGAACACCTAAACAATTTCTGATTAGACTGAAATTTTTTGCGGAATATGTGGGTAGGTAGGGGCAACTTTTTATCAACTTAGTAAATTGAATTTCGAAAAAAAGTTTTTTTCGTTAGTAAACTTTTAATGTATTCCTTTACCTAGAATGTATTGTTTACCCACTTTACTTTTTCTCCTTTCATTACTTTACATCATAGTTTGTATCTCTTTGATTCCATCCCCTATTCTAATTATTCATTTTTAACTCCTTTCTACGGTCAAATGTTCTTTGACTGAAAATCCTACATGGGATTTAGTCCAGTTAATAGGTAGAAAAAAAATGGGCTTGCCTAGCAAAAAATGGGCAAGAAGATTTTATTTTTTTATTTTGTAAATATTAGAGCCAACATGAAAAAACCAAGTTATCCAACACGAAAGACCCCCGAGAGAACTTTGGGGGGGGGGGGGGCGAAAAAAAAAACGAAAATGTATGATTTTTTGTGGTTTTTTCGAAACATCTCAGAAATTGTAAAAGTTAACAAAAACTGTTAAAGACAAAAGTTAAAGAAGATTGAATTCCCTACAACTTTCATAATTACAACTTTTTTGTAGCATGTACAGCAAGCGCGTTAATTTCTTGAAAGTCAGCATTTTTTATGCTCTCAACAGCGGGCGCTAAGACACAAAATTAGTTTTACAATAACAAATTTCTCTGTTGTAATAACTAGACCTTCAAAAGCACTGCAGCACTTTTAAAGAGTACCGAGTATTTATGCCAGCAGCTTGATTTACCACTTTTTGAAGTTGCTACTGACATTTTCTGGAATAGGGCACTAAATAATAATTTTAGGAAATAGAAAATATATTTATTAGCATTTCAACAAAGCTTAATAACTTATGAAAAGGGAAAAAATCCATTTTTCACAAGAGATGTAAAAAGATTACATTTTTCACAATGAAAAAGCAGAAACATGAAAATAGTAAAAATATTAGCTTTTAAAATAAAATAATTCAAAACTTGCATTTTAGTTAAGCCATGATAACCTGTATTAATAATTAACAGCATAATTCTTGAAATTTTGGCCCATGCTTAAAAAAAAAAAAATCTTTTGAAAGGTAATATTTGCAAATTTCCTGCATGAATAATATTTGCAGGCAATTCCATGTTTCCTAGCTCAGTCAACACCTTACCTGAAGAGTTCGGATGACAAAAACTTGAGTGCTATTAAGCAGATCACTTTTCACCAAAAAAACCCTCAAGAATAGGTTCTTCCACTCTTTAAGCTGTTCAGTTTAAAAGCAACGGAACAGATCGGTCTATAACAAAGGGCAAAGGAAGTTTTTTAAAGAAAAATATGATGAAATGGGAATGAAGAGTAATAAAAAATATGGGCTTCAAAATATCAAATAAACAACAAATACGGTGAAAAAACTCGTTTCAAAATTCAAATCAACTATTTTCAAATAAAAACTCGCTTTGGAAAACAAAAAGTTTCCAAAAAAGTAGCTCTGGTGAAAAAAAGTTGCCTTTTAGTCAGTTTTTGCATGAAAAAGTCTCCAAAGTCGCCTAGTGACAAAAAAAAGTAGCATTTAAGTAGACCGTGGCATCCCTGAAGAGACGACTGCACCTGACCACGGTGCTTGTTTTATTTACGAAATAAGTTTGAATGAAGACGAAATAAAGACTGAAAGAGGAGGGAGTAGAAAATCTTTAAAGATGTAGTGCAGAACGTCAAAAAGAAAGAGTATCTATCAGCGTGTTTTTAAGGGACTTAATAGAAATGACAATTTACACTGCCTGTCACAAACAATGAACAAATGATTGTAGCATATGTGCGGAGGACTGCAGCTGGTGGTGATGATAGTCAAATCAGGGCCGCCACGGGTCTAGGAGGGCCCCTTGTCAGTCTGGTCCCCGGACACCCTCCTCTCCCCGAGAAAATTTATGATGCTTTGATTCCATCATGACGGCCGGCCCTCTAGTTTCCGACTAGGATGACATGGCTTCTTGTCAGTCCTGGGTCAAATCACTGTGGCCACATCCCTTTGACCACGAACTGAAGGTCTTTCTTTCAAAGGTCAGAGTACCAAGAGAGGATACCGAAAGATTTCTATAAAAAGTAGGAACAGCTTCGTGAGCATGAAAGAAACTCAATCCATCATGTCATGAAACTGGGTGCGAGGGAAACAAAAGTAAAAGCAGCAGAAAATCGCACAGATGAATGAAAGAAAAAAGATGCCCAATCGCATTGGAAGTGTAAAAGACTTAGAAGCTGTTGATGCCTCGCATCAATGGTTTTGCCGGCAGAATATCAGAGACCGAAAATCGAAATAAAACGAAGATGAAACCCCGTAAGAAACATCAAGGCAATTAAAGCCATTTACTCTCACCTTGAAAACAGCTCAGGAGTGCCAATTTCTCATAGGGCATTTTGTCCAGGATCTGAAGGGGGTTGAGCATACACGGAGAGGGTGACGCACAGGCCCATCATTTAGGCCCCCCCCCCCCGACTTTGGGAAATCAATGTATTAGCATATAAGTGGGCGTGGTTTTTGTCACTTTCTGGTAAATTTTACATTGTGTATGCACCCTTTGCCCCCCACCCCCCCTGGAAAAACTCGAAATGACGTCCCTGGTGACGCAATATGTTTTCCGATTATTGTTACAGGCACTAAAGTGATAATGAAAACGCATGGCGTCGCCCCCCCCCCCTGAGTGGTCGACACCACCGGGGGAGGGGGGAAAGCAGTGGTGGGCGCCATTTACAAAACACCCATAACTCGCTAAACGTTTGAGATAAAACACTGAAAATAGTGGCAATCGACGCAAAAAAACAAGGACTTGCTAAATATATTTATAGTCCTATCTTCGTTGGTTTATGAGTAAAATTCCTTCTTTCTCAAACGAACAAATATTTTGAATAAAATGTTTTGTTTTATTTTTTAAATATTTGACGAATAAAAAACATGCTAAAAATCATCATTTAGTTCGATTTTAACAACGGGAAGATTTAAATAGGCATTTCCGGTCGCTCATAAGTACCATGTGCCGTTCACACCTGACACACCTGGAATTGATTATGACAAAATATGGCACGGTTAACCACGTGACTCACATATTTCTCCTATGTGCTTAAGTTTGGACGAGATTATTTTCGTGAGTGAGTTATTTAAAAGTAATATTTTTGTTAAGAATTATGTTTCATATACAACAAAAATAATTTGTTAAGCTTATATGGATAGTTGCTTTTTGATTGATTTGCATCATTTGAATGTTTTTATTAGAACATTCGCGTAGTAACAGTGCTAACAATTTCCGTTTTGAAAGTAACAGTAGGATAGTTCGTACGTTTTTATTGAATAATAATTGATTTACTTAGAGAAATATAAATGGCTCCTTCTGTAAAAGAACTATAATGGCTTACCCTGTAAGTAGTGTAAAACAGATAAAGGTTTTTGACCAGAAACTTTGTTTATTCTGTCAAGATAAAAGAGACTTAGTATTTGTTAACGAACCAGCTTGAACTTGAAGTGCGCTACAAACATAAATGCAAATTTTCCAGAAATTTTGCGGTGGCGGAAAATTTGAGTTCTTAGAAGTTTTCTAGTTATATTTTCTAAGGAAGCATTGAAAAATGATAAATGTAATAAATATATATGCAATCCAAATTATCATTATTTCTAACAGAAGTATACATCCAACTTTTGAACTTATTTAAAAAATTCGTTAGTAGCAGCTTTCTGACCTCAAAAATGAAAAATTATCCGAATTTACTCGTCATCAGTCAAATGTTAATTTTAAATATTATGTGATTTTTTTTAAAGAGTTCAATGTTTTTTTCTTTTTGTTTTGGCAGAAATGGGACCTTTTTTTTGTTGTTGACACATATGGGATTTTTATTTTTTTTAAGAAGAGTTTTGGATTTGCGGATTTCAAGCAGAAAGTCGATTTGTTTTCATTTTACCGTTTGGGACGAACATTTTTAAGATGTCTACATTACATTAATACCAGCTCATTAAATGAAAATATATCATAATTTTTACAAAAATATTTCCACTTACGGTGATTGACAATGTTGATACATGCACAGCAAGCTTTTTATCATCCGCGAGTCTTCCTTTTTTTAAGGTGACGACAATTCAAACTAGCCCGAGTGCCGCCCATTTTATTATGAGCCACGAAGCAGCCTTCCCTCATTTTGACATTTATAAACTATTTCGGATAGGCGGATTATACATCTCTTTGGGGACGGGATACTTAATGAAAAAAAAACGTCAATCACTAAATAAGAACAAGCCTTTTATGATAAAACAAATAACCAGATTGACCTTTTGATAATAATTTAAAATTTGTGATAATATGAGGATTATTATGCATTATTGTTTCTTTTTAGCTTTTAAAGACAAGTTTTACATTCAATGTTATTGCTTTTGACTTTTATTTAAACGCATTTACAAGTGTTTTTTTTTTCCTTTTGGTTATTGTGTACACTAGTATCATTTTTTACCTCTTGTTGATTACCGACGATATTCACTAATCCACCGATCCTATTGTGCTCATAATCAGGAGTTTACTATATAATTTTGATGAAAAGACAAAACTAATATTGTGGCGTAAAGGAGAATTAAATTGAATTGTAAATTTCTACTACATTATTTTTGGGCCAAAAAAGAAAATTCAATGTTTAACTTTCCTTGAGTAGAAATAAACCTCTTCTGCTGTTGTTCTTTCTTCAAAATGTATTTTTCCGACCACTTTCGTCTTTGGCTATGAAGAAAAATTTATATTGGATGTAGACAAATCAGTTTCATTCTTTTACGAAGGGAAAGCGCCCCCTACCCCTAAACTACAGAATATACTACACGGTACTAAGTAGCTACTAATTCATGCGTGTAGAAGATATAATTGTATCGTGGAACCAGTGGCGTAGCAAGAACAAAATTAAGAGTGGGAAAATAAATTTTGCGAGGCCCCTTGTCCCCCCCTCCTCCATTTTAAGAATAATTCCATCTTAAATTCAATTATTGTGTGTAAGAAACGAAACTTCACGTATTTGTATTAAAGAGCCATTTTTTAAAAATTCAAACGAATAAGAGAAAATTTGGCAGTGATATTTTTTGATTTCTTTCATTTTTTAAAATGTGGAAGTTGGTCAAGACAAGTGAACATTCTGAAGTTTTGAGCTCAAAAAATTTTGTTTGCTGATAAAAATTCCCAAATTTATCGGTTGTGCAGCGCATTTTTAGCAAAACAACTATAAGCCGCGTTTTTTTTCCAGAAGCCATCAGCTTCAACATAAATGAGGACTTCACACACTCCAGGGCCCCCCGTACCTACCACAACTCGTGGTTTAACCGGGATAGGGCCCTGAAGAGCGCTCTGTTATTTTTGAACCAGAATCAAGGGTCGAGCAAACCCTTGGCCCAGCATCCCCAGAGGCAGGCACGTAGCGAGAGGGGGGGCTGAGGGGGCTGCAGCCCCCCCCCCGAAATTTTAACTATCGGTTGTGGCTTCGATTAGGACTATGGTCCTTGTTTCGATGAAAAATCAGAAAATGTGTCACTGCCACAGCAGTAGAAAACAATACATTTCGCCCTACAGAAAGAAGGAATTCGCTTATTCCTTAGTCGAAGGGGTGGCAGGACACTTACTCTCGGAGACAGAATGTTGTTACGTTTATGAGCGTGATTCTAGGAAAGAACAAGGGGGCAGACGAACGTCCCTACACTACAATCGCAGAAGAATATTACCGCAGAACTGTTTTTATTCCTTACTTAGAAGATTTAGTTGCAGCTCTCCAGGAACGCTTTCTGACCCATGGAGCAAACATTTAATGCCTTCAAAATGTACTCCCTAAGAATGTTTCGGAAATGAGCTCATTTTCTGAGATTGAAGTGTCAGCCAAGTTTTATGGTGATGATCTAACAGGGTTTAGAGAGTCTATGGAGGGAGAATGGGAACTATGGCAATTGAAATGGATATCCGAAGTTAATAAACCAGCATCAGCAATTGAAGCTTTAGATGCATGTGATAGGAAAATGTATCCCAACATCCATATGCTTCTAAAGATCATGGCTATACTTCCAGTCTCTACTGCATCCGTAGAGAGAAGTTTTTCCCCGTTGAAAAGACTTAAGAGCTACCGTAAAATGGGGTTAATCGGAACACTTTTCAGCTTTGATTGCAAAAAAAGCAGTTAAAAGATTTTTTTTTAATTTGATTTTCTGGGTAAAAACTTCGGTCTTGCTTTACTTTTGATATTCCAAGCAAAGACAAAACATTTTGAGCAGTTATTATTAAAATATATTGGAAATTATGGGTGTTCCGAATCACCCCGCTGATAGGGGTCAATCGGAACACATGTTAAAATTTTTATTTCTTTTCCATTTAACCTGTAATAGGTCTCACAAACATGAGTAATGTTGATGGGGGAGAATAAGAACAGATAATTACTGTCAAATAAAAGTATAATTTCAATGCCAGTAAACGTTTATAATTTGCCAAAAATCAAAATAATTTTGAACTTATGGAAAATTAAAATTAATTTTAAGAAATGCTTTTTAATTGAAATACAAAGCTTTAACATAAACTGAAGTCACTCATATCGTCCACAAATATGTACTTGTCCTTAAAACTAGCAATTGTGACTTGGCTTAAGTTTTTTCATAGCATCTTCTGGGATGAACTCTGCCTTTTCTTAAGTTTCTTGAAATCTCTGGATTTTGGAGATTGTCCTGAAAGATTTTAACGCTTATTCATGACTGTATGTGTACTGGTCTTTTGCTATATAAAGTCTATATGACTTTTCCCCGCGTATTTTCAGTAAAAAGAAGTCTCCTGGAGAAAAAATCTTTTGAAATCTGCTACTTTTTGTCATTCTAAGATCTAGTTGCTTACGAGAAGGGACAAACAGTAATAAATCCTTGTCCTTGCCTTGATTAGAAGAATTTGGGTCAAAATCTTGATTTTTCAAACAGTTTCCTTCAAATAAGTTTGAATTGGAACAACAGAACAAAGTGTTTCGATTCACCCCGCATTTTTTTTTCCTATAGCATTTTTCAGAATTATTCCTTTTTATGACACAATTTATAAAAAATGTAAATTCTAATGTGGTATTCTGTTGTTCAGATACATGCATAATTGAAACATACCAGTCTTAGGTTTAAAATATAAGAAGGTTTGTTCTTGTATATGAAGTTTTGCAGTCTATGAAAATGTGACGTTTTCTAGCATTCCATATGCAGCAATTCTTAGAAGCCAGTAGCGTTTCCAGATTGACAAAAGTGTTTTTTTCCTACTTCCTATGATCTTGCCTTTCTAAAAAAAATATTAATGGCGAAAAATACCCAATATTATATTTATGAAGAATTTCTTTGTACGGTCGGGAAGTTTTGTTCCGATTGACCCCGCTGTTCCTATACACCCCATTTTACGGTACCTACGAAGCACAACATCGGAATCCAGACTTGTAGGTTTAGCACTTTTATCAATCAATCTATAGAGAAATCGATGTTTCTGATGATGACGTTGTTGATTGTTTTGCAAATAGTGGAAAGGCTAGAAGGCTCTATTTAGTGCTCTAATTAAAATCCAAAGTGTGTACTTTTTTAGAATGTTATTAAAGGAATTAAGCACCCTGATAGGTTTTTAACTACTTCCTGACGATTCAACAAGTTGTGTTGTCATTCCAGAAAAAAATTCGGATCTCTTTTATTCTCCGTTTTTAAGCAAAAAAAAAAAAAAAAAACTTTGTAAATACATTTTTAAAGTTTGACAATCTTTTAAGTAGTTTTCGCTATGTTCGCTAGAAATTTTGTTTGTTTATGCTCAACCCACATTCCTATTCCTTTCGTGTTTGTTTATTCTTCTCCAGAAAATCCGTTAGGGCTTAAGAACATTTTCAGGTGTGTTGCTATTTATCAAAATTATTAATTCATACATATAGAAATTAATTACTACTGTTATTTTACCTACTTTTTACTCAATACTTTTTCATAAAAAATAATGTGACTATGTTTTTATATGTATTTGTTTTTATGTGTATATATTTGTGTCGATAAAACTGTCTCACCGAAAAATTTAAGTTAAGTTTATCTGAAATTGATTTAGTATTTAGTGAACTTCCCGTACAGTTTTTCTTTGCTTGCTTGCACGTTATGGCTTTGATGAATTTCACTTTTTTAATAGTTCAAAATGAATTGTTTACTTCTAATAAATTCTGATGTTATAATTATAATGAAGTTGATGCAAAGGAAAGTTAGAAAATTAGCAAATAAATTAGACAAAAACAGCCCCCACGGACACGACAAGGAAAGGGGGGAAGGGGGTTTATAGGCGTAATAAATATTAAATGTATACAGATTAGCCACGGGGGGAGTTCTAGTTGCACCACGGTCAGACCTCCCAGAAAAAAAATCTTGGCTACGCTACTGCCCATACGTATCGTTTCACTCGGAGGACTTTGTGACAACAACATTTTTAAGGTCCCCCAACCACCATTAATCAAGATAGTGGATCTTTGATCGGCTGGGATCGAACCCCGGTCCCTCCGGTCACGAGTCCGACGCCTTACCGATCGGGCTACCACGGCCTAATATACATACACACATGAGGACTGCCGTACTATGCGTTTTGCCTCCTGACAAACACAGGACAGATTTACGGCACAGAGAGGATGAAATAACATCCATGGGCAAGGTGGGACTCGAACCCACGACAACTTGCTTACGAGGAGAATACTCTATCTCTAGGCAACGTGGAGCCCATAAGCCGCATTTTAGCGAGGAAAAGTTCTGTACAAAAACCCTTTGGTTATGTTTCCTTTTATTGATTGCCTATGTCTAACGACAGTGATCCATTATTTTGATTGGAAGATGTTTTCTACAGTTAAGTGGTCTCAAAGTATCGTTTTTAATACATTTTCTCGCCATTTAAACCTGTATTACTTCAGCTTAAATGTAACACCGCGAAATAAATGTAACGTATAGTGAAAACTTACACTATGAAGAAACTTACACTAAAACAATTTTAACTATTTACGGGTTCCTAAAAAGTGGGGTAAATTGGGCAATGGATGTAAAAAACAAAATGGTTCGTTTAGTTAGTGGGTACTTTCTAAAACCCATGTATTCGCATTTTAGATTCTTGTCTAATTTTGGGGTTCTGTGGCATCACCCTTAAAAAAAAATGGTGAGACATAGCCCCCTTGGTCCGGTTTAGGGGGTCCTAAACCGATCTTTACGGGCCTATTGATAACTCAAGCGCTGGGTGTAAAAAAAAAAAAAACTTGTTCACTTAGTTACAGTGGTAATATCTAAAACCAATGCAGTTGTGTTCTAGATTTTAGTCGCTTCGAGGCCCTATGGCTATTAGCTATGCCGGCATGGGACCCCACCTGGCTGCAAAGTCTACTTACCATTAGACCACCACTACTTGGTTGCACATTTACTGTAATAAATGCAGAAGGGAGCCTATACAATATGAAACGAAACAAACGATTCCCCCTCCTTTGCTACGCCTCCGAACTTCCAGGAAAATTGGGGCGACTAAGTGTTTCAAACATTCCTCCTAATGACATGCATAACCTTTTTTGAAAAAATCACTCCCTTGATAAATGGAGTGTAAAGTTAATTGGAAGTATAAGGATTGAAGAATGTTGAATGAAATTTAATGCTAGACAAGATCATGTTTAAAAGTACATTTTCAAAATTCGATTTTCTTTTCTTTCATTTTTCCAGTTTAGCACCAGAATACCCAGGGCACGACTAACTAAAAGTGGGGCCTAAAATTCTTTAGAGGCCCCATTCTATATTCTGCCTTTATACGTCAACAAAAAAAAGCTTTTAACCTTTTCACAGTGGCGATACAAGCCTTTATTGGAGATCATTGTATGTAACTTTGCATGGCGCTATGCAGCTGCACTGTTTGCTTTATGTCTAGCCCCCAGCTAATTCTCGCAAAAGAAATCAAAAAGATTTCTTTAATAAAATGAACTAAATAAGATAAATACTAACAAAAGTATCAAAATTGATTTTTTCTTTCAATTTATGAATCATTATTTTTTCTTAAAAATATGAAATTCTTTAATGCTATGCATCAGTTTTTAGAAAATTAGGGGCCCCTTAGGAAGATGAAGCCCAGTTCCAGGCCTAGCTAGCCTGTGCCATAATTAGGCCCTGGGAATAACTGGCTCTGATTCAGCTGGTTCTTCTGGGGAAATGTACCGTGATTAGAATTCGCAGCGCTAAATAGAAGAAAATGTAATGTCAAAGTTAAAACTTACTTGTCTTGATCATTAAGTAAAGATGCAGAACAACTTAAAAGTTTGAGACACTTTTCGTTCTTAGCTTGAATGCGGATTTCGACTTTTTAGTTCGTGACTTGAATTTGGATCTGGTGGTTTGGAAACAAATGTTATTCCTTCGCAGAATATCAGACAATTTAGCATTACTTCAGGAAACTAGAACGAAGACAAAGTTTCTCAAGCGCAGTTTTGAAAAGCAGCATTTATATCGAAGGCATATGATGTCAAACAACAAGATCGAAGTCTCAAAATTAATTTTGGGTTCCACGCTACAAACGACTGGCGTTGCTATGGATGCCTTTCGTACAAGAACGCTCATCTTTCGACGGTTGTAGGTAGACAAGAGAGATGACTAAAAAAGCGGATGACGGAAAGGAGGAAACATCTCGTTTAAGTCGAGAAGGAGAGACCTTTTGAGGAAATCTCTTCTAATTTTTGCAACTCCAATTACTTAATATACTATAGTATACTTTGCTTTATTTTAAAAACATTGTGTTCTTTCTGGCCAAAGCATTCAAGTACCAATTCCATAAATACAGTTTTGTAATTATTTTTCTTCAAAGAAAGAAGTTTGCTTGAGTAAGAATCACAAGAGCTTTTAGAAAGGTAACTTATGATATTTCTCTCGACTCGTTTGTCTTCATTTCGATCAAAAGAAGGAACGCCATTTTAATTATTTACTTTCCGTCACATTTAACTAGAAATCATCTCGAAAATCATGGACTCTGAAGTATAATTTGTAGATTTATTTCGTGGTATTACTTTGTTCATAAAGTTTTAGTAGCAAACTTGTAGAGGATTTTTAACATAAATATCTGCGGTCAGATATACTTAAATTTTAAAAAGATAGCAGTTGTTTTGAATTTGTATATTTGTGGAGTTTTTTTTTAATCGAAAAATTCGAAAAACTCATATTGCAGATTATAGTATAAAAGTTGCTCTGAAATCGGTTATAAAAGTGGGGTAAAAGTAAACCTTCTAGGGTAGTTCCCTCGAAAATGAATCCAAGAAAAAAATGTATCATAGCATTTACTGTCACTTCACTGATGAGAAAGAATTATTTTGATTACATGAGACACAATTTTTTTTCAAACAATGAACAATTATTATTAGGAGCTAGAAATGTGAATTTACCTATGAGTAAAATTAAGTACAACACCGCATTTTGCAGGTCAACTGCAAAAAACAAACAAAACAGGCCAGAGAAAGTTTTCCTGTCGCCGTTAATGTTGATGATGTCAGAAAAAATCCCTCTGTTTATTTTAAATGCCTTTATTATTTGGTTAAAGAGGTATAGTATTGGGAAATTCCGGACACCGGCAGCAGCAGATTTACATTTCTTTCTTTTTCTATGCTATTTGCCAGACATTGTGGACTTAATACATAAATGCGCTTAATTCGCATGGTAGATCATAGGAGCTCAGCTGTAGCACTTTTCAAATATAGACGAATTTTTGCATGTTTGACGGGAATTCAGACTATTTGCGTGTGAAAATGAGATTCAATAAATGATAACTAAGGGGCTCCTGCACTTTTTTTGGTCAGATATTAATTCCGGGTGCATATGGTATGCATTAGGGTTAGGACATTGGTTCAGAAATTGAATGTTGTTGGGTCTATTTTTTAATGTCAATGGGTTTTTTTTTTTAAAGATTATGTTTTTCCATCGATGTCACTTCTCTGTGAGAAATTTTATTACATTTTTGATTCAAAATGAAAAAACATCGAACCCATGTTTCCAAAGCATCGATCTTTTAACAAAAAAATCGGTGTTTCCAAAACATCGACATCGATGTCGCAGCCCTAGTCTCTACAATCTATTCTGCATGTTTTTCTACCCAAATGGGTCGAAAGTGTGACTCAGTGCGAGAGGGCGATGTTTGTCCGTGCTCGATGCTAGCGCCAGCTCTCCTCTTCTTCCCACTGCAGTTGAACACCTTTTCTTTCCTCCTACGGCGTTTAGGGTTGGCGAAGCACGGAATTGCTCTCGCGATGTCAAAGAAACCGGTCCGGTTGATTACGCTCTTCAAAGCAGTTCAAAGGATTTTGTTCGTCAAGCTTTGGCAACGTTAGGGGCTTCTGTTTTTGTATTTCACGTGGTCGCGTGTAAAAAAATGATCTTCATCGTTCTCTCAGTAAAAGTGTTGGCAAGTTTTTTTTTTCAATTTATTTAAAATTTTTTGCTAGTTATTTGTTTTTCTTACGTCACTTTATTTTTGAAACATGCCAAGGCGTCTGACTCGCTTTCGCGAGGATTGGTTGGATTTGAAAGATAACGTTGGAGCAATAGTTAACGAATGGTGCATCAAGGGAAAAGATGAATATTCTGCTTATTGTTCTCTGTGTAGAGTTACTGTGCAAATTGGAAACAGTGGAAAAGCTCAACTACTGCAGCACTCCTGTTCCTCAAATCATAAAAAGCTATATTTTGCAAAGCAGGACACGTCCCAAGCATGTTTTGTGTTTGTCGAAGGCAAAAGTATGAGCTTCAGTTGTGGAGCATCTACATCTACAGCCACTAAAGTACCTTAGACTCTCAATCCTGATGATTTAGTCTCCAAATCAGAAATAATTTGGATAATTCATGCAGCATTAAATAATTACTCTTTTATGTCAAACAATGTAGTTAAAAATGTGTCAACCATTTTTCCATGATCAAAAATATGCTCTGGGATGTCTTTATCCTGAACTAAAGTTTCCTATTCTATATCCCATGGACTTGCCCCATATTTTTAAAAGCTCATCACCAATGAATTCATGAAAGAAAATCCTTACTACACCATTATGTTTGATGAAACTTTAAATGACCCAATTTTAGAGCAGCTAGATGTGTACATCAGATTTTGGAGTACTAGAGATAATGAAATAGCTGAAAGATACCTGGGTACCGAATTGCTAGGGCATGCCACAGCGCTAAGTATATTCGCTGCCATTCAAAATGTACTATAAGCTAGAGAAATTAGTTTGATGCTGAATTTAGTTTTGAATGCCTAATAATGCTTGGGTCTGATGGACCAAATGTGAACAAAACAGTGTTTCAGTTGATGGAAAAGGAAGTGAGAACTTTGAGAGAAACTGAAATTGTGACTGTGGGAACGTGCAATTTGCACATTATTCATAATGCTTTTGGAAAAGGACTTCTGATAGAAGATTTTGCAAATATTATTGATTTTTCGCAAAATATTCATGTTTAGTTTGCCGTATTTCCTGCAAGGAAGAAAGCTTTGCAAAAACAAATGGACACTTTTGATTGTAAATATTCCAAAGTGTTAAGGTTTGTGAGTAACCAGTGGCTTTCTGTAGTTGATGTATGTGAACGCATGCTTGAGCTGTTGCCAGCTTTAAAAGAGTACTTTCTTATAGATCTCCCGCAGCAGAAAATGTCTTTAGTAAAGCTTGATAGAGTCACAAGTATCAGGAAGGTTTTGAAAGACCCCTTACTGCAATCCTACTTGCATTTTATGATAAGCATTGGGTTATTATTTGAGGATATACTGAAGTTTCTTCAGCAAAAAAAGACACTAATACACCTTTGCATGACCAGTTGCGTGACCTGTTATTGACAGGGCTGGCAAGTTTTTGACAGTCGGAGGTTTTATCCGGTTTTAACCGTGGTTTTTACCGTCATGTCAAAAACCATTTTTTGACATGGTTTTGACATTGATAACGGCAGGAAATAAGAAACTAACTAAAGGCTGCTCAGAAACAGTCGAGCAGCTGAATGTAATTATCTCATATTTTCAATTGGAATAAAGTGTTCATTTCCATAATATTATCATCATTTTTTGTGATAAATTAAATTTTTATATTATGTAAGGGGATTATTATTTCAACAAAATAATTAATTTTAATGTAGTATTATCAAATTGGGCAAAAAAAGATTGAAACTTGCTTATTGTTTAGAAGTGTATTCCACAAAAGTAGGAAAAACATATTAGGAACATGACCTTTTTCAATGCAATTAAAATTTTTTAAAGAAAAAAAGTGCTATATTACATTTTACGAGATCGCATGTTAATACTGCCACTTTCCGGATTATTTGATTTAGCCTTTTAATAACAATACACTTTCACTCATTTCTTGTCTTTTTCAGTGCGTAAACCATCTCCCACTTTGTTCGAAATGAAACCATAGGTTGATGAAATTTCCTCAATTGATGCAGACGTTGAGGGACAGCTGAGCAACTTGATACGGAAATCATTAGGTAACAATAGTTTACTTTTAGAAGCCTTGATTTTTACAAGTTTAAATGAGCCCATTCCAGAAAATTGTATGGATTTTGTCCAGGGTTGCGTTTTTGACGTAAAAAAACCAGTTTGTCCAACCACATGTCCAAAACCTGTCGAAAACTCATATACAGTGGATATTGAGAGTTTTTATAAACATACAAGGTTTCTCATCCTGAAAAATATTGAATAAAAATTTATGCATCTTATCAATCAAGTTTAATAAAAATTAAATTAATGAATTTAATGAAAATTAATTTGCATTCTTTTAAATTAACTTGTTATGCGGTGAAAGAAGTTACAAATATTAAAACTTAAATCCACTTTTTAAAGACATTTTGTTTAAATGTTTAAAAACTATTAATTAGTTATCTTATTAGTCAAGTTTAATAACAATTTAATTAATAAATTTAATGAACATTAATTCTCATTCTTTTAAATTAACTTGTTATGCCATGAAAAAAGTTAAAAGTATTAAAAGTTAAATCCAGTTTTTAAAGTAGTTTTGTTTAAATGTTTTAATAACTGTTAATTAGCTATTTTATCAATCTAAAAATATTTACATCAGAATTTAAAGTGATTTTTTTTTTATTTTGAGTAAAAGCAAAACTAAATTAATTAGTACTCAGTGTACAAATCTACTAAATATTTTTGATCAAACTATTTTATCTATTTATTTATTAGTTAAAATTTATTAATTCAAATTAAAATAAAAAAAAATCACTTGTAAAAATTTAACCCAAGACACACAGCACTTAATAAATGTACCCACTTCATTTTTAAAATAAAAAAACCTGTTACAGTAATTTCTGGAAGCAATAAAGCCATATGTTTGATTTTTTAAAATGCTAGTTACCATTATTTACTCCCGAGCCCATCAATTATGATTAGGATTGCTTATTACACTTTATTTTAATAACTTAAAACTCCAAAAGTTTACTTCAATGTCTGAAATCAGAAATTGTCAAATTCATTTGAAAATGTATTTTGATTATCAATATCAAATTTAAACATGTTTTGGGCAGAAATTTGGGTTTTTGATAATTATGTCAAAAACCATGTCAAAAAGTGTTTTTGACATGACAGTAAAAACCACGGTTAAAACCGGATAAAACCTCCGACTGTCAAAAACTTGCCAACCCTGATTTTGTCAGACGGTTGGAGCGACTTGCAGTTTTTTTTATCTTCTTCTTTGCTGGAGCAACAACCTATTGCAGGTCTTGGGAGCAAACATATTGTTTTATCACCTAAATTGACGTTGGTGTCCTTATTAAAATGTATAGAGGTCATATTATAAGTTGTAAAGCATAATTCTAAAAGGCCTGCCAGATGACCTTTTTTGAAAAAGAGCCAACCTTTTTTTGAAGAGAGATGAACAAAATACCCAAAACAAAGAATACCTATAGCTGATATTTATTGCATAAATCAATCAAGAAATACTGTTAAATAATTACTTTCCCTCAGAATCTGTTACATAATATAAATACTGTCATGTAGATCAAACCACTTTGGAATAAATTGGCAATAAATTTGTTTGAGCAGTCAATAAGTAACGCGTCAGAGGCGATTTCCTAGTAATTATCAACCAAACTCGAAAGTATTATCATGCGCTGGCATTTAGGCATTCACCTCCTTGTAACTCCAGTCGCAAAATACAGTGCTCGTAAAAATCTTTTGGTTGCTGTTTGAACCAATTGCACACTTTCTAAAATGTATGTCCATCCAGTGTATTTTTTTTTAAGTTCACCAAATATGTGGAAGTTACGTGGGACTGATCTGGTTAAACGGGGGGAGGGGGCTCAAGACTGCCCACTTGAACTTCTGCAGAATTTTTCTTGTTGAATTGGCTGTGTGTGGTGTAGCTTTGTCCTGCAACATATGCCATCACAAGCAAGTTTACTGGCATGTTTCAGTTTGACCCTATTCCTAAAAGAATGAACTTTGCTGGAACTTGTGTTTTGGGTTGTAAATGTGTTTGGGGGGACAGGCCAGAGTTGTCCCTATCTAACTTACAAATCTTTGGGGGAACTGAAAAAAAGCAATGCTTGGAGGGCGGGATTTAAAATGGACGATCAAGTGAAAGAATGCGTGTGCCCTCGATTCACACAGCAACCAAAGGATTTAAGCCCAGCATTTATGCAACTGCTAAACTGTTCAAAAATGCCCAGACTGGTCAGATCTTTATTTTGGGGAATCACCCCACATTCTGAGGAACCAGTATACTCATTTGCCAATCTTACTGCATTAATGATTTTTTTTTCAGTGCTGCTTCCATTTTTATAATTGCTCTTTGTTCACTATTTTACCTGTAAACTGGCATCTCCCTGTCATTTCCCATTCATGTAATTTGTTTGTCTGTTTGTTTCCTTATTTTTATTTTTTAATTTTCTGCTGAAATATTTTATTTAGACAAAAAGCATTAAAATTGGCTTAATGCATCTAAAAAATGTCGCCAAATCCAAAACATATCGCCAAGTCCAAAAAATATCGCCAAGTAAAAAAAATATCGCCAAGTAAAAAAAAGTCAAAAAGAAACAAAAAAATGAAATAAATATCGAAAAATTAAAAATTTGAAAGTAGGGTATTGAGATGGGGAATTTGTGTGTCGGTCTGTCGGTCGGTCGGTCTGTCTGTCCCCCCCCTAATAACTTTTGAATGAACATTCCGATTTGGACAAACTTTTTTTTGTTGGAAAGATCTCGGCGAGTACAGCTCATTCCCATATTTGATTTTTCGATTTGAACAATTTTTGGTTCAACTTTGAACCGTTCAAACAACCTGTCCCGCGATACTAACTTTTGAATGAACAGTCCGATTTGAACAAACTTTTTTTTGTTCGAAAGATCTTTTCAAGGATACTTCATTCCCGTATCTACATTTTCGATTTGAACAATTTTTCGTTCAACATTGAACCGTTCAAACAAGCTCTCACCCTAATAACTTTTGAGTGAACCGTCCGATTTAAACAAACTTTTTTTGTTCGAAAGATCTCGGCAAGGATACTTCATCCCGTTTTTAATTTCCGATTTGAACAATTTTTCGTTCAACATTGAACCGTTCAAACAAGCTCTCACACCTAATAACTTTTGAATGAACAGTCCGATTTAAACAAACTTTTTTTTGTTCAAAAGATCTCGGCAAGGATGCTTCATTACCGTATTTAAATTTTCAATTTGAACATTTTTTTCGTTCAACATTGAACCGTTCAAACAACCTTTCCCCACCTAATAACTTTTAAGTGAACCGTCCGAATTGAATAAACTTTTTTTTGTTCGAAAGATCTCGGAGAGGCTCATTCCTATATTTCACTTTTCAATTTGAACCATTTTTCGTTCAATGATGAACCGTTCAGAAAAAAATTTAACATGAGCGCCTACGGAGAAATTTAAATTGAATGTTGATTCTGAACTTCAAGGCGGATTTCCTTCAAACTAACTTTGTAAGAAAATGGTTTTGATAAATAATGTATTGTAAAGTACTTTTCTGAATAATCTTCTGTGAGGACTCTGATTCCGACTCCGACTCCGCAAACATGGCGGAAATGCAGGCTCAGAAAAAAATGACTGACTGGGCAGACGATTTTTTGTTTATTTATTTATTTGTTTGTTTAATTTATTATTATTATTTTTTTTTATCAGACGATTTTTTTTTGTTAACAAAAATTTTTCATTCACGAGAGCATTTTATTCTTTATTTATATTTAACAACTGGCAACGGATTAAAAATGAAATTCAAGACATTTTATTAACGAACGAGTTTTTTTTCTTTCTTTGATAAAATGTGTTTTGAAGTTCTTTGTACTTTTATTTTATTTATTTATTTTTTTTCTTTTGAAAACGATTGTGGAATTTTTCTACGGAAGAACTATAACAGTTACATTCTTTAAAAGGTGCGACAAAACTTTATTGACTCGTTTATTTACTTTTTACGTGTCTATTTTATCTGATGAGAGGGGTATATTTTGCTTTCAGAAATCAGCTTTAAGTGATATAAAGATATGTTTGACATAATTTTTAGTTTCAGATAATCAAGAGAATATTGATCAGATGCTACAATGCCGATGTCGATGTACGGGAAAGTAGGCTCGTTTAGTTCTTGACAGAACTTCTTGTTATAATTGCTCTTTGTTCACTATTTTACATGTAAACTGGCATCTCCCCGTCATTCCCCATTCATGTAATTTGTTTGTCTGTTTGTTTCCTTATTTTTATTTTTTAATATTCTGCTGAAATATTTTATTTAGAAATCAACTGATTTCAATTGTTTTTCTTTCATTCTCTTTCTTTCTGCCTTTCTCTAAATACAATGGCTGCATTAGTAAACGGGTAATTGTGTTCCAGTATTTTTCCGGATTTCCGGTATTTTCATGATCGATTTTGGTATTTTCATGCTCGAAAATACCGGAAATAAGATATTTTTAATCCAGATTTTTTTTTCCTTTTCTTGAATTTTCGGTGATTATACCGATAATTATTTGTAATAGTCATCATTTCACATTTTCGATGCTTGCTATTCCTTGTTGAAAGGCAAGCAAATTACATTTCTTTTTATTTTAATTAAATCATTAAAACAAGAGTTTTAAACAAAATTCCATGCTCTGTAAGTGTAAAATGTCAAGAACTTAAATGCTTGATCTCTGGCTGAATTTTATTTTTGTTACAACAATTTAAGTTTTTTAACCCATACATAACATCTTTAAATAGTATTTCACTTCAGTGTTAATGAGTAATGAAATCTTTGACTCTGGTCATATTGTATTGATTAGGAGATTTATAGGTACTACATCTAGATAAATTCTTTTCCAAATTTTCAGTAACAAATGCAACTTTCATTAACTATGTTATATTAATATTTTCGCACAACCAACTGTAATTCTGTTAGACCTACTTTATCTTTAAAATATTTTTTGGAGATAATTTGTACAACACCAGCTCAAAAGTAACTTTATTATTACTCATGTATAGTTTAATTAAATGCATGCAGAATATTTTGACTAAAAATTATTTGAAACTTTTCGAATATATGAAATGTGTCTTGTTTGTTTATGAATGGCAATTTATTATCAAATATGTGTAGTTATAAAATTAGGCATGCTTAAGTAATAGGACCCTTGGTTTTTAAAAAAACATTGCAACCCCCCCCCCCCTCCAACACACACGCACATTTTCTCTTTAAAACTTTCAGGTATTTTTCTATGAACTGACAATCACCCCTGTAGTAAATTTATTGCCAATTTATTTGGAAGTGGCTTCATGTGTATGACAATATTTATTGTTTTTTTTTTTTTTTTTAATATATATATATATATATATATATATATATATATATATATATATATATATATATATATATATATATATATATATATATACAGTCAAACCTGTCTATCTCGAAAAACTGCCTATCTCGAATTTTTTTAATTTCCCAGCAATTTCGATTAATTTCTCCTGCTTTTTCCCCTGTTTTTCTCGAATGCTTCATCTGTAAAACCTGCATTTCTCGAAGTAAAAAAAATCGCTGCTACGAAAACTTGAAGTACGACCTTGTTTTCTTTTCACTATTGAAAGGTCAAAAGTGGGCCGGAGATTAGTTCTAATGAATGGAATGGAACTATGGGGGATAACCCAGCCATGGCCCCCAGCCCCCAGCCGAGGGACAGAGGGAATACACGGTGCAAACACTGGATAAACAATGATAGTGTCCACAATGCTGCGAGGTGAGGGAGAGATAAAGCCTGTCACTTCAAATTGACACATGGACAGTGGACACGTGGTATTCCTTTGAAGCAAAAAAGGGTAAGAGTGTGTATGACAGAAAGAAGAATCAAAAGAATTCTTGGTTATCTTTTTCCTGGAAATTGCTGCACCTATACCTATGCTGTTTATGAAAGAAGACCAGTTCTTGAATGTGAATTTGTTTCCCGTGTCATTTTCGCCCAGTTCGTCTTTTTGGATTTTGCCATAGCAGAGTGGTTTCTAATTGAGCTAACTATGGCATCCAGGAAGCGGAAATTAAATGTTCTTCCCATAGAAGAGAAAAGAAAAATTCTAAATTTTTTGGATCAAAATCCACTGATGAAAAAAGCTGAAGTTGCAAAGAAATTTAATATCCCGCCAAGCACTCTTTCGACTATAATAAAAAACAAAGCTGCATTGGAGACAGACAACCAAAATGTTAAAAGAGCAAGAAAATGTAATTTTACAGATTTAGACGAGTGTTTGACTTTGTGGTTTAAGCAGTGTCGTGAAAATGAAATTCCTGTTAGCGGATTGATGCTGCAGGATAAAGCTTTGGAGTTCGCGAAAACACTTGGATATTGTGACTTCAAAGCCAGCAACGGTTGGCTAGAAAGTTTTAAATGCAGACACGGCATTGTTTTTAGGAAGATTTGTGGAGAAAGTGCTGCAGTACCACAAAACATTTGCAATAAATGGATAACAGATGAGCTTCCTTTGCTTCTGAAAAATTTTGATCCTGTTGATGTTTACAATGCTGACGAAACAGGACTTTTTTATCAGTGCTTGCCAAACAAAACAGCTGTTTTTAAAGGTGAAGAATGTAGAGGAGGTAAGCAGAGCAAGTTGAGAGTAACAGTGCTTTTAGCTGCTAACCAAGATGGAAGTGAGAAACTTCCACCATTGATGATTGGGCGTTCTGCTAATCCTAGATGCTTTTCTAAAGTCAAATCCTTCCCAATTGCATACAAGTCTAACAAGAAAGCATGGATGGATAGCAATATATTCGGCGAATGCTTAAAAGGAATTGACAAATCGATGGGAGTGAAAAAAAGAAAGATCTTACTTTTTATAGACAATTGTAAGGCGCACTCGAAACTCCCCTCCTTAAAGAATGTTAGCCTACAATTTTTGCCTGCTAACACAACTTCAAAACTGCAGCCCCTTGACCAAGGGGTAATACGGAGCTTTAAAGTGTATTACAGAAAAGAACTGGTGAAGAAGATATTGAAAGCCAATCGATGAAGGGAACACCATTCCAAAAATCCATGTCTTAGATGCGATGAGGATGGTAGATTACGCTTGGCGAAATGTTTCCACCGAAACAATCAAGAACTGTTTTATAGAAGCTGGCTTTCGAAAAATTCAGACTGAACAAGAAGGAGAGCAAGGGATCGAAGACTTTGAGATTGAGTTACAGGATTCAGACTGGATGGAAATTAAAAGAAGCATGCAAGTTGATGTTTCGTTTGAAGATTTTGTGAACGTGGATGATTCTGTGGCAACCTGTGGAGTCTTGACAGACGAAGAAATCATCAAAGAAGTTCAAGCTGACTCCGAAGATGATGAAACAGAGCCTACTGACACTCCTAAAATCAGCAAAAAAGATGCTGAAAGGCAGTTGAAACTCTAAGAAACTTTCTTGAATTACAAGATGGTATTGGTGAAGAAGGGTTCGCTGCCATTGCGAAATTAAAAAGAATTGTTGATGAAGCAAAAACAGTTAATCATCAAACCTTGTTAACAGATTTTTTTCATTAAGGTATGTTGGTGTTATATTAAATTATTATGAATGTTCTATTGCATTTCATTTTATTTACTGATTTTGATTCATTATGTTCACTAGCAGTGTATGCAATGCTCGGAAAAAACTCATAGTCGCTAGATTTAAATGCAAAAATCAAAACCTCTATATCTGGAAACCTGTCTTTCTCGAATTTTTTTCTGAACCCTCGACATTCGAGATAGACAGGTTCTACTGTATATAAATTTATTACGTACCTTTTTTTTTTCTGATGGATCTATAATAAATTCCAGTTTTAAGTATTATTTTGGCTTTATGTGTTTGCCATTTTCGCTTAATATATATTCTTCGCTACAGGGTTTAAGCTCAGTTGAAAAATTATTTAGTGAAAAAACCGAAATTGGAGAGGGGAAAAGCATTAGCAAAATGCTGAAGAGTCTCAGGTTGATGAATATGTTTACGTCAGGGCTCCGCAGTCCTGAGAGCCTTGAATTTTTACTTTGCTAACTAAGGACCCCGGAAAAGTACTTGATTTTTCCATGGGTCCTTAAAAAGTCTTAAAATTACTTGATTTTTCTGATGAGCCCTTGGAAAGTCCTTAAAATGAATGGGAAAAAGTAATCCTGTTTCGTACTCGCTCACTTTTATGGGTTGCACAAATTTCTGCATTTTAGCCTTTATTTTGGTCAGTCTCAACTTTTTTTCACACATCAAAATCTCATTCCATCTGCCTCTAAAATCCCTTCATTCTCCTTTTATATATAGTTCTACTGTTTGGAAGTAACTTCTCTTATGCTTATCGTTACTTCAAATTCTTTTTATACTTCATATTCTGTATGCTTGCATGCTTGCCGTTTTGCCTCGCCCACTTGAAAATTTCAGTTCGGTAATTAAATTAAAATCCTAATAATTTTGGAAAATAAAATTGGTCAAGAAAATTAGTATGAGTAGAATGCAGAGAGAATATTGAAATATGATAACGTTTATTGCAAAATTATGCAAAAGCTAGAAAATCTTTAGAGCTACACAAATTCAGGATTTCTATTTTTTTCTAATTGTCGTCACTGTAAAAAAGGGGGAATACTCGCGGATGATGAAAAGTTTGCTGTCAACATTATCAATCACCATAAGTGGCAATATTTTAGTAAAAATTATGATATCTTTTCATTTAATGAGCTGTTATTAATGTAATGTAGACGTATTAAAAATGCTCGTTACTGTAAAATAAAAAAAATGACTTTCTGTTTAAAATTCACAATTTAAAAAAACTTCCAGTCAAAAAAAAAAAAAAAACATTTCTGCAACAAAAAGAAAAAGATTGAAAGATTTACAAAAATATATTTAAAATTGACATTTGAATGATGACGAGTAAATTTGGATAGTTTTTTATTTTTTGAAGTCAGAAAGCTGCTACTGACGAATTTTTTAAATAAGTTCAAAAGTTGGATGTAAATTTCTGTTAATAATAATAATAATTTGGATTGCACAAAGGAAATTGTGCATTTATATTTGTAACACACTTATTAAAGTTCAAGCTGTTGTGGAGAAAATAACTAAAATCTCTTATGTTTGACAATTTCTGCCACCGAGACCTTACAGGCTGTAAAAATAGTGTTACAGTTGGAATGAGAAATTCATTTTGTTCTCTCCATTTACATTATATATCCCGATCTGTTCAGTACTATTTTGATGCTAGGTATATGATGCTAGGATGATATATTACTGTTAGAGCCATTTCTGCCAAAACAAAAAGAAAAAAACATTGAACTCTTTAAGAAAATCACATAATATTTAAAATTAACATTTGAATGATGACGAGTAAATTCGGATAATTTTTGAAATCAGAAAGCTGCTACTGACGTATTTTTTAAATACGTTCAAAAGTTGGCTGTATACTTCTGTTAGAAATAATGATAATTTGGATTGCATCTATATTTTAAATTACATTTATCATTTTTAATGCTTCCTAAGAAAATATAACTAGTAAACTTCTAAGAACTCAAATTTTCCAGAAAAAAATCTTTTTCCGCCACCTCAAAATTTCTGGAAAATTTGCATTTATATTTGTAGCACACTCAAAGTTCAAGCAGGTTTGTTAACAAATACTAAGTCTCTTTTATCTTGACAGAATAAACAAAGGTTCTGGTCAAAAACCTTTATCTGTTTTACACTACTTACAGGGTAAGCCATTATAGTTCTTTTACAGAAAGAGCCATTTATATTTTTTCTAAGTAAATCAATTATTATTCAATAAAAATGTACGAACTACTTTCAAAACGGAAATTGTTAGCACTGTTACTACGCGAGTGTTCTAATACAAACATTCAAATGATGCAAATCAATCAAAAAGCAACTATCCATGTAAGCTTAACAAATTATTTTTGTATATGAAGCATAATTCTTAACAAAACTACTACTTTTAAATAACTCACGAAAATAATCTCGTCCAAACTTAAGCACACAGGAGAAATATGTGAGTCTCGTGGTTAACCGTGCCAGGTTTTGCCATAATCAATTCCAGGTGTGTCGGGTGTGGACGGCACATGGTACTTATTAGCGACCTGAAATGCCTATTTAAGTCTTCACGTCGTTAAAAACGAACTAAATGATGATTTTTAGCATGTTTTTTATTCGTATATTAAGAGCAAGAATCTGAGAAACTGTCACGCCTAGCATTATGAGGTTATTCATGACCTCTCAGATTTTCTCCCAAAAATTACCAAATGTTTATTATCTTATTAAAAGACCAAATCCAGAATGTTTTGTTCTAAAGTTGAGTTGTTTAGTTTTTATGGACCCCAAAGTTGAAGGTGCGGCATCAAAAATTAAGCGGATTTTCAAGACATGGAAGTTGCTGTGAGCTAAATCTCTTACTAGGTACTGTTGAACTCCACTTTTCTTTTTGTATATGGCATATAGAAGGTTGAAACTTTACAAAATAAATGTTAAATTTGTGGTAAGTTGTTGCCGTAAGGTCAGTGAAGGCCCTCAAAACAAAGCATTTTTGACGTTTTTCAGTGTTTTTGAGGTCCAAAAACAGCTTGTACATTTCAGTTGCCACTGCAAAATTAGTGTCGTTTGAAAGACCAGTGTTAGCACTTTAAAATAATGTATAAATAACCGAGGAAAGTTCAAAGTGCTTTTAGATGCGTAAGGCCGAAATATGAAAAATGTCATATTTTACCGATATTCAAACGGTCATAACTTCCGCTGCCAACAACATATTGAAATATTTTTTCTGCCAATGTCATAGTCTGTTCTTTGTTTTAACAGAACAGTTGAGTCCTTTGAGGCGAAATGCAAAAAAATTTTTTACAAAAAATGCACAGGAAAAAATACATTTTTTGTAAAAAAAATTTTCACATCTTCAGCAATCTTTTCAGCTTCTTCGTTTTTCCTCTCTGTTGAATATTGTCCGAGATTTGTCGACTAAAAAGATTTGTTAATTTGATCTTGCAAATATGTTTAACTTTTTTTAATGCTTGCCTGCCTGTAGCCCCAATTGCCCCGTATAAGGCATCAGAAGCAGAATTTCATACATGTTTTTTTAATTTCCGGGGGAGAGAACCCCCCCCCTTTTTGTAGAATGTTTTGACAAATTATACTTATCAACTAATGACAAATTCGCTGGACTAGAATATTATTCTACCACATACAGTCAAATAATACAGTCAGTTGGACTCAACTGACTGTGACAAATTGTGTAGAGTGGGAGATAAGTAGTTACCCAAGTAGCATCAACTCATCGGATTTTGCTCGGCCGATCAACACTCCTCGTAAACTGATCCTGTAACGCACGATGACATCGTTCCGATCAGTATCCGAGCACGGTTTTCGATGAGCTACTTTTCATCGGAAAGCGATATCCTTTCGATCAACTTTCCCGATGAAAATAAGATGAGCTATATTCCATCGGAAAACGATATCCTTCCGATCAAGTTTCCCGATGAAATTCCTCGGCACGGGACTGTTCTGCTCGTAAATTGCTCCAAATCTCATCGTATTCTCATCGGATTTTGCTGCTCGGATTCTGCTTGGCCGATGAGACATATTGGATCATCGGCCGATGAGAATTTCATCGGGTTTCGATGAATGGCCGATCTTCGGCCGATGAGATGATGCTGCTAGGGATATTTGAGTTTATAAAGCTTCGAGTTATCGAGACTCGACTGAATGTTATTGAGGGTCATGCTCAACATGTTCTCGAGGAGTTACAGACTCTAATAGCAGAGAAATATCTTTTCTGAAAGGAAGGGATAACAAAAAGAAAGAACGAAACAAAGTGCAAGATTCAAAATTTCTTTACACACATTCAAACTCTCTTTCAAAAAAAAAAAAAAGCATGGCTAAGTTACGATGATTCATGGGGACAGATGTTTACATTATCTAGAAGAACACTTTCGCCAATGTTAGATAGGTTATTTATTGTATGTTTATTTTCAATTATAATGAAGCAATAATAGTGGCAAAGTAAAAAATATCTAATTACAACATCATTGGGTGTTAATAGATCGCCATTTTTGTTAGAAGTACAAAAACTAAAAATAAAACAATTCAATAAATAAAATAATTTGAGAATTTATAATAAAAGCTATTGCGATTAATTTTTATGAACTAACGATATGATCGTAAGTCTTTTTCAACCTCTTGTCGCACATTAATCCTTGAAGGTTTTTAGCTTTTTCTAAATATTTTAACTAAAATATTTTTGAAAAGCTGAAGACAATCATACTTTATCTGGAAGTTGTGAAAAATCAAGTGTGCAGAATGCTTCCATGTCCAGTACAAAGTCGGAGGAATAACATATAATTTTTTTTAGAAGCAAAAATTGGTAAAAAGGAAGATGAAAATTAATTACATCATCTAAAAGGTTTAACAAGCAATGAAATTTCTAACTGGGATTTTTGTAAAAGAGAAAATATTCAATTAGGTCCTCACATCATACCGGATAATCCTCCCATCAATTCCGGATATCTCCCACATCAATACCGGATACTTTGCCGGATATCCTGCCAAAATCTTCCGGATATCCGTATCCGGGACAATCAGCCGGATCGGATATCCGGAAATACCGGATACTTAAAATGATC
>JAXGGA010012088.1:0-39980 GCA_038373865.1 Uloborus plumipes | reverse complement strand
GTTATAAATATAATTAAACTTAAAATTAAAAAAAAAAAAAAAAAAAAAAACTTTTATATTCTGAATGCAATTCTACAAAAAAGCTTTTTGCAATATTATGTAAAATCAATGTGATATAATTGCACATGATTCAAATCAAATTTAATATAGATGGCATATAGTATGCTATAAATGCATAGAAACTGAGGAAATTAAACAAATTAGCTTTTGACAGATATGTTTTATAATTTTCCATTTAGATTTTTTTTTTAATTGCTTGAAAAAAAAATCTGATCCCGTAACTCAAATCTGCAGTTGCCTGCCAATTTATGCTTTTTAGTATTGTGTTACTAATTTTAAAATTACATAGTGTTATATCAGATAAAAATCAAAAGATAGTCAAATGAAGGACAAATATATATTTGCTTGTGCAGTCAAAACGCACAGAATAGAAATGAAACCTATTTCTATCGGCAAAGCTAATTCTTTCTAACTTTTTTGCTAGAAAAGTAGATCACAAATTTAAGCAAAAAAAAACATGTTAGAACCACAATTTTTATACATATAAAAAGAAATGTTTAAGGTAATAAAACTGATACAAAAAGGAGTTAAATAGCGATTTTTTTAATGAACGTTACGTAAACGCAACACCAGTGGGTATTGGGTTAACTTTTTGGATCCGAGCTGTTCATATAGAAATTTTTTCTTCGACCCAGGTGTAGTACGACAATTTAACCACAGGTTTCTTTTCCATTGAAAAGAGAAGGTATGAACTGTCGTACCAGACGTATGAAACCTTGAAAAAATCCCCCGGCTCCAAAAGGTTCGAGTGAAAATTTCAACCCCGTCCTCTAAACTAGACGAGACTTATGGTACAACATGTGTACCGCCCGGTTCCTGAAGGTTAAGCATAGAGTACAAATCAGAGTAGATCTTAGAGTGCAATTTTAATTTTATTTTTAAAATTTAGATTTAAGTTTTAATACAAAATGAATATATTAAAACTTCAAATATTTATCGATTTCTGTTAATTATGGTAATTCAATATAAAAAACAAAAGTTAAAAATATATATATATTTTATAGATTCCATTCTTAGATCCTTAAAAATACACACCATGGTTTCCGCTATGGTTGTATTTTTCGTAAAATGCGATTTTTGCTTTTTTGCTCCAATAGAACAAAAAAACAATGTACGATCTGAGGGAAAGAGTGGGCATGGTGATAGCTAACTTTATCTTATCATAAATCATACCCAACATGTATAAAATGCTATTAATTTCAACAATATATTGTCTTAATGGGCATAAAATCCCCTCAATAAATGCATTAACGATTCTGTGTTCTTTTAATATGAATTACAATTCTAAATTTTTCACCTCAAATTTAAAAAAAATATTACCTGCTATGAATTTATTTTTTTCAAGATGTCGAGGCTGAATTTTAAATTTAGCTTTTCAACAGGAGATGAAATGCATAGATTAGGTTAGAAAGATAACAAATACATTCACTTTAGCATTTTGCTAAACCTTTTTTTTCCAATTTTAGCTTTTCTGCTAAAAATCTTTAAAACTTAGCTTAAACCCTGATACACACTATGTTGTCAAATTGCGCTGTGAATAATTTTAGGACACAATTTTTGTAAAGGCACCGAATAAAAAATTGTAGCAAAACAAGCCTCATTTAACAAGTTTTTGACTTGTTTGACAAGTAATACATTGACCAAATGGATAAAACCCAGGGTTGGAAAAAAACAGGTCTTTTTGAAAAAACCCAAAAAACAGGTTTTTTTTATTTTTTAAACCAGGTTTTTTTGGTTTAAACCGGAGTTTTTTTTGTTTTAATATAATTTTTGAAAATAATTTTTTTTTTTCATGCGTATAGAAGAAAAAATAAGGAATGGAGAAGGTAAAAGATATTAGTCAGAGTTTATAGATTTCTCACATTATTTTTTTATTTGTTATTATTTCTCTTTTTTTTCCTCAATTTGCAGGGACATGCAGAAATCTTGCATTTTTTGTTCTAGGAATTTAAAAATTTGCCTTTTAATCTTCATATCTTCTGAGGAACCATGAAATAAATTACTACTTTTCAAAAAAAAAAATTGTTTGAAACATTATGATTTGTTCACCTGGAACACATACAAGGCATTATTTTTAGGTACAAACTATTAATTTTTTAATTTTGATACTTCATATTCTGAAACATAATGGCTCCTTAAACTTAAATGTGTGGATATTAAAAGCCAAAGTTTTACAGAGCAAATAGATGCACATAAATGGAAACTTGGCACCTGTGGAAAATGAATTAAGCAAAATATAATCGATTGCATCTGTAATACATATGCAATCCTTTATAAATATTAATTATTTATGTAAATTATGTGTTATGAAGAAAGTTCGTCTAAATCTGCTCTTAGACAGTGTAATATATTACATAATGGGAAATGTTATATTGATTTGAAAAAACATAATTTTGCGAACTTTTAATAAATTTCAAAAAAATCATTTTCTTAATTATTTATGTTTACAACCAGTGGCGGATCCAGCGGGGAGGGCACGGGGGCACGTGCCCCCCCCCCCCCCCCCTCTGTCATGTAATCTCGAAGAGCCTAAAACATATACTGAAACAAGAAACACCGATCAAATTATCGGTGCCGATTCGATACATCTGTTTTGCGTTTTTTTAAAAATATTTTGTAGCAATTTTTTTTTAATATACTGTTGGTATTATTAAAAGTGTAAACAACTTTTTGCTAGAATCTGCATCTCGAGCACAACTTTTGAGTACCAAAATTGGGGAAATGTTACCAGAGGAAACATCATCGAAAGCAAAAAAAAAAAAATTGCGAAACTAGACGGGTTGAAAGACACGATGGTATTCTTCATTTTCTTGAAATATTGCCTGCACTCTAGACGAAGTGAGTAGCAGCAGCTCGCATTCCTCAAGCAAAGCTCAGTCATGATCTACATGTCAATTTGCAAGTTCGAGTTTCTGTTGGGCTTGAAAATTTTAACAAATTTTTTATCCATTACTTTTGCCTTTATCCATTCAATTACATAGCTCCAACCTTGATTACAGCAAAAAAATGCTAATGGTTGCGGCGGTAAAATCGGCTTTATGTGCGATTCGGAACAACTCCGAAAGCAAATTTGAAAGTATATTCAACGAAACGAAGAATATTGGGAGTTGAAATCAGGATCCCTAGAACTACCACTGTACAGCAAAAGCTTGCTGATCCCATGGAATATTTCCGGTTAAAGATATATTTACCCTACGTAGATTTCCCTTTTTCGAGCTAGATGTCCGATTTGAGAAACAGAATAGTGATATCATATCAAAGTTACAGAAAGTAGTCCCCAAATTTTACTTAGAGAACAATTTTCCCGATGACGATATTATTGATGCCGCTCAAAAATACGAGGGGGATTTACCCTCAAATATAAACTCCCTTTCAGGGGAATTATTTTTATGGAAAGAACTTTGAGCAGAGCCTGATTACCGCAGGGGCACGCGGGGCACAAGCCCCTCTTCTTAGATTTCAGGGGGCCCAAAATCCCCTTACTTTATGCAACGCCTTCTAAATACTAAAATGCCTACTGAAATATTTTACTATTAATACTAAAAGCCTACTATATTTCGTCTTAATTATATAGCATTATTTCTGTGGCTTGGTTCTAAAAGGGCCTAAGTCAAAAATGTTAGTTTCGAGAAAAAGGCGATGAAAGATATTTGAGATTTTTTAATGATATAACTTTCTTATATTAGGATTCCCATTATGATTTTTTGGTATTTGTTTATTGTTAGTAAAGAAACATTATTTTATTATATGAAATTTTTTAACCTGTTACTATTTTATGTAAATATTATGACATTGTGTGTATATGACACTGGCTGACATTATAATGGAAATACAACCAATTTTAGTTTGATATTAGTCATTGGCCTTTGTAGAATTAGAGTTTTACTAAATTGGAAACTTTTGATGTAAATAACACAGAATGTAAAAAAATTGACATTGGCCCTTTTAGAACCGAGCCACAGATTTATTTTATTTTCTTTTTTTAAGTTTGATCTTTGCACAAAACATTTATTTTATTCTGGTATTGTAAGAATTTTTTTATTTGTAGCACGTAACTGATATGAGAAGGGTGCGGGGGGCCTGAAATAGAAACGTGCCCCATGTCCAATTTCAGAATGATCGGGCTCTGACTTTGAGCTGACAAAACACAAAAAGTTGACACTCCCATATGAGCTTATAAATTTGCTGCAATGTTTCCTAACATTCAGTGTATTTTAAAAATTCTTTGTGTTTTACCTATTACAACTGCCACTGCCGAAAGATCTTTCAGCACATTGAAAAGAAAAAAGACATTTTAAAGATCCACCATGGGTCAGGAGAGATTAAATGGTCTTAGTATGCTACACATACACCGAGGAATTAAAGTAGAACCCGAAGATATCTTAAATTTATTAGCCAAGAAGCATGCTCGGAAGCTACAATTACAATTCATTTAAATCTTTGAAATGAACTTCTTCGGTGTTCTTCGTATATGTCCGTGTGTTACTTATTGGTTCTGTGTTCTTTTTTATTCATTTACAAGACCTTGCTAAATGAAATAGTGTTGTGTACGTATTTTAACTCAAACCAATAACGTTCCCCAAATGCAAGGTATCCACAAATAAATAAACACTTTCAAAGGACACCTTCTACTGCCAGAGCCATACTATACCATGACTGCTTGATGGAATGCCATTATTACCAGGAACCGAAAGGTAAAGAAAATACGATAATACATTAGTATATGACAGTTGTTTGTTGTTAACAATAATTATTATTTTTCAGTTAAAAAATGAAACTGATTTTGTGCCCCCTCTGTAGATTTTTTCTGGATCCGCCACTGTCTACAACTTTTCATAAACTAAATCTTACATTTTTTAATATGTGCATAAAATGAATGTAAACATTTGAAGAAATTTTTTTCCTTCTTTTTTTGTCATTTTTTGAAAAAAAAAAAAAAACTATTTAAAAAAAACGCATGGTTTAAAAAAAAAAACGATTGGTTTACAACCCTGATAAAACCCCCAAGTGATAGCGTGTAAGCCAAACGAAAGGAGAAAGTCTCTCACCTTGATAAGCTCTTCAATCCTCCTGATCTGGTAGGGGGACGTGGAAGATGTCTCGAAATAGACATAATCTGGAAAAAACATTCAGTCGCTACACAAACATCAGAATAAAAGTGGACACATGCAAAAACTTTAACCCCGAAAATGCCATTCCATAAGAGAATCAAATATTTTTAATTATTTCTGCAATACTGTGGATGCTGGTTAATTAAATCAACAGATTTAATGAATCAAAATGCCAAAGACAGAACATTCAACATTGATTTAGCCGCTTCATGGAATCAAAACTGGTTATTCACGTAAGCGGCAGCCACTGCATAAAATTTCAGATATAAAATATATATATATATATCCGATATTTTCAATCAAAGCTAACTAAAGTCTTTCAATAGTAAATGCATCCTAACGTCACTGTTTCTTATTTTCTTATATCATTTTAATAATGCATAGGGTCTATCGGGGTAAACTACATATCCCCCCGACTTTGGGAAATCAATGTATTTACATGTAAGTAGGCATGGTTTTTGCGACTTTTTGGCAATTTACATCGTGTATACACTTTTTTAAGAATAATTTTGATGAGTGTTAAAATAAGTTTAATGCCGGAAATAACTCAAAATTGGCACAAAATGTTAACCACTTTTATGCAGGGAGGAAAAAATATTTTTTATGACAAAATACTCGCAAATTTAAAATACCTAAATACCTATATTGTAATCAGGTATGGGAAATAATTCTTTTCCATATCAATAAATATCATGCCATTCAATGTTATAGATATTCGGGAAGATAATTTTAAAAATGATCATTAATCGGCCAAGCCAATTAATTGGCAGATTATGAACAACCGATTAATCAATAGTCGGCCAATTTGCTTATCCGTGCATCCTTGAAAAGTATTGCTTGAAAATATTTCACACAAGTTCAGTATTTTAACTTAACTAAATAACATAAGATAAGTGTAACCTGAAATTTCAGAGCTAGTGACACACGTTACATAGATGTCACACACGTTACCCCCAACTGCTTTTGTGCATTTTTCTCAAAATCAAACCAATTTAAAGATGGATAAACATATAACACAAATGCTTACACTATATTGTAACTGTTCCTCAAAACAAAAGAATTGCAGTTTGCGCCACAATTCACCGGAAAACATAAAATTGTACAACTTGATAACAAATAGCACTTTTCCATTGTCACATACGTTACAAGTTTTTTCAAAATTAATATTTAATTATAAAAAAATGAGAACAATTATATTGTGCATGATATTATACTTGGTTACTTCAAAATAGGCGTATCAATTTTAGAAATTTTGCAGTTTCCATGGAAACCGCACGAAAGACAACAGTTTCACTCTTTTTTTTTATACACTGGTGTCGAGGCATTTTGTTTATTTTATTTTCATCCAATGAGGCTCACGCTTTTATTTATGTCCTCATATCTGAGTTATTTCTAAACGTTTTCTAACGAATCTAGTGCTAAATAATTTGTTCTAGTAAGACCTGCCATCACGACTATCCCTTATATAAATACTTCAAAAATTATTCTATTAATGTTGATTGAACAATAGTTTATGCACAAAAGAATTTTAATCGCTTGCATTTAACCATTGTTACAAAACTGAGAGGCAAAAAAGGCCACAGTGCCATATCTATGAACAACCAAAACGGAAAAGTGCGCAGAGTGGGAAACTAATATTTTTTTCATCCGCCTCCTCTCGTCACAGGGTATAATTTATGAAAGAATGCAAAATAAGATAACATTAGCCGGATCTTGATTTTTTTGGATGCTGAGGTAGTGAAAAAGGACCTTGAAAAGAAAGAAATGTGTACAAATGTCACACAAGTTATGGTGGAATCGCCCAGCAACAGAAAAATATAAACTTAATAGTAAAAGCAAAAATATTACTTCTGAAAAGTAAGTGGTATGCACATAGAAATGTACATTTTGCAAGATTAAGCAAATCTTTATCAGTAGAAAATATTTCACTTTGCTTATTTTATTGTTAATATTGTTTTAATATTTTGAACTGCATTTGCAGTTACAGTAATTTTACATATTTAAATGTATATGTGTTGAAATCCTAGAGTTTTTTTTTTTTTTTTTTTGCTGTTCAATCAATGAGTTACAAGTGAAACAGTTTTATGAAAATAAAGAGCTTTTGAGTACTAAATTTACAGCGGACCAGTCATGTTGTCTGAGGATAAGTACATGTTTATATTGACTGGCCCGAGGGACCAGTCGGTTTTTTTACTAATTTCTAACGCTGTTCAGGTCTTATTAGGAACATCTTTCAACCCCCAAGGGAGCAAAAGTTGCTAAATGCATATTGCATGGAAAAATTAACAAAAAAAAATGCTCACACATGTAGAAATAGATTGATTTCTCAAAGCAAGGAGAGGGGCAATTGCTCCCTTTCTAACCCATCTTTCAAGAGCAGGCTTGAGTTTCATTTTATATTATTGAAGATAAGAGCGGTAACGAAAAAAAGCCGACAAGGAGTTAAAAGAACAATACCTCCTACTCTGTACATATTGGCCGTCATTCTTGAGAATTAACAACGCCAAACGATGAGCAAAGTTCTTCGGAGTGACTCATTTAGAAAGATAAAGACATTTTCGAATGCAAATGTCTCTGCCGCGTTTGGCGGCCATCTTTTACATTTCGGCAAACAACGCAAATATCACTTCACTTCACATCATTCAAAACAAAGAGTGAAGAAAAAGAGAATAAGTGACTTTTGACTTTTCGCGTGCAGGGATAGTGTTTCCGTATTTAGTGGTAATAGCACTAAAGAAACGCGTTACATTTAGGGAAATTACCTATGTGGAAAAAATAAAAAGAAATAGTGCAAAAATATTGCAACATTTGCGGTCCAAACTCGAGGAGATACTCGAGTTGAAATTTTTAAGGAACATGCGAAAGATGAGCTTTCAACATTTTGCCAAACAAACAAAAAAAAAAAAAAAACAGGATATTTATCTTCTTATTGCTATTGAAAAACAAAATACATATGTTATAATATGATACGTACAAATATGCTAGAGAAGATTGTACAATTTTTTAAAAAAAGTACTATTGACTACTCTTCATCACAGCGACGATTTTGGTGAGTTTGGAGACTAAAATTTTTCTAAAATCAAATTTTAGCAATTTTAGTCTTTGAAGCAAATTTTAGGCCATCTTTGGTTTCATTAAGGGCAGGAACTGTGAAAGAAAAATCATCTTTGTCAATTTTTTAAAACTGTAACCTTAAAAACGAGACGATCTTTGATGATTTTGAGAACAAAGGGAGGTTCGGGACTCTCCTGTAGAAATTCTTGGAAGTATAAATCTAAAAGACGTAACTGAAACTCTTTGTTCTTCAACAAAAATGTACTGCAGAAAGATTTAGTAAAGAAATTCTTCCGGAGGGAGCCAGACGCGGACTAGCCGTAGAGGGCCAGTCTGCGGGCAGGTACGCCCTCAAAACGTGTGCGCCTTTGTTTGTTTTTGTTTTTTTTTTTTTTTTAATTTTAAAGGTTTGAAAGCAACCCCTAACAGTTTGAACAGTACCCCCTCCCCCCACTGCCAGTGCGCCTTCAACTTTAGTTAATTACTTATTTTTTACTCTTTTCCCTAGTCCAAGGCCGTAGCCAGGATTTTTTTTCGGGGGGGGGGGGTTCGAAGTGAAGAAAGTTTGTTTGAAAAAAAAATAAACAATGCAACTTTTATGACGCAATGGGAGCAAAGGCTGTTTGTACGGGGGGGGGGGCAAGGGGGCACCTGCTCCCCTTCACTTCCGAAAGTAAAGGGGCCCTGCCCTTCACTTTTTAGAGCGAAAAATTAACGGTCGGTTATTTACTGGGTGGATTGATTTATTTCATGAAAATTAAAAACTGAAAATAACACAGAAATGCTTTTTTTTTTTCCTCATCTTATTTCACAAGAAAGGAACTTTGAATTGCAAAGGGGATATCTACAGTAAAATCCATCCTGCATTTCAGACTGTATTAAAGTTTTTGGAGGTCATTTGTTAAAATCCAATAATATAGGCAAATTTTACAGAAAAAAAAAAAAAACAACTTTAATGTGCCGCCCTCACAAACTTCTTTTGATCCCCCAATTTCTTGGTGCACCAGCCACCTATGATTGGGAGTATGTTGGACTAACAGGAAGGAGAGCGAAGTTGAGGTAATGGACAAGATGTTAATCAATAGGCTTTTGGGAAGAAGGAAAGGAGTCTTTCTCCTCTCCTGCATTATTTTTCAAATAAATTTATCAGAATTTATGACGACATCATGTTTGAAAAATTGAAGAAAATATAATTAAAGAAACTCTGCGACTTGGTGACCTTCTCTGCGACTTGGTGACGTGGGATCCGTGGGACCGAAGGAAGGAACATAAAGGAGTGCGACGATAAATTGCTATGTGCTATAGGGGTCGGGAAATATAGTACAAAACACTTCGCACCCAGAAAACAAAGAATGCATTTTCGTTAACTCATCACCTCTCCATTGATAATAATAATAACTGATTTAAACATCTGTATGTGTTTTTACTGTGATCAATGTGTTAAGAGATAGAAGTTTTTAAAAAATCTTACACTTTTTGCTAATTTGTTCGCAGTAAGCCCAAAAGGGGACCACACTTGTTCTGTGGCGTAAAGGAGAGGATCTTCTGTCTCTTTCCATGATAAATAAATCTCAACGACAAGTGCCATAAATTTTGTTATCCCGTTAAAGATTATAGACCAGCAGGAGAGACGGAATAATTTTAGTTTTAAGTTGAAAAGATAGAAAAAAACTCCTTTGGCGACATAGTGCGCAGAACTATGGGTCATTCCATGTCAAGTGTCCCAAACTTCGAGAAAATCCCCACTCGACCCCCTCCGATTTTAATGAAATTTTTTTTGGATGTACATATAAAACTTGCATGAAACCATACCAAATTATAGCTATATAAGCCATATGGTTTAGACAATAAAAATTATTTTAGAAAGGCCTCTTTTTCGCGTCTTAAAAAAAATCACCAAATCTTCAAGTTTGTGCTTTTATTGCTCGCGATCTAAGACGATTATCAGGCTCAAATTTGGTGATTCTGATCACTGTTTATGGTAGAATAGCCTACTTGTGTAACAGAAGCTCCACGCACTGTAGATTTTTTGCAGTTTGCTGCCAAAGTTGGTAAAAATCGTCGTATTTTGGCAAATTTGACCACCCGTTATCAGCTTGTATCTGTTGAGAGAATGACTTTCTGAAGCTAATTCTTTCCTCGTTTGTAACATGATAGTTCGTCCGAAAGGTGTGCAAGAGGCATCTCGATAGCTCAAATAATTGCTGAATTATGCGAGTTGAAATTCCAGTCAAATTTCTTTTTTCTCAATTTTGTCTCAATTTCAAAGGGCAATATCTCAAAAGGGTCATCTTGAATTTCAATTTTCTTTACATCATTGGAAAGAACACACTTTTCTTAACTAAAAAACGTTATTTTTATTTTTGAGACAAACCAGTTTCAAGGGGATATTGCAGATCAAAAATGTGTACGTCATTCAACGTGAAATCGAAGAAAAAAAGACATTGACCTCAAAAGTTGATGTCAATTTGTTCTATTAAAATTTACAGGAGCTATTGTTTTTATGTTCTGATAAAAAAACCTTTTTTAGATATTTTCGAACTTTAGTTTTTGTGTGCGCATCCGTAAAAACTCAAGAAATGGCAAAAAATAAAGTTTCGTTTTTAACAAAAATGATTATATTCTTATCGCTGCTATAAGAGCTTGAGTCTTTTCCTATGTGTTATTTTTAAGCTCTTGAAACAGAATTTCGGATGATATGTCACTTGGCAAGGTGTCATTAATATTTTAAATTCATAAAAAGCATTGTTTACTTTTTCAAAAAATAAATAAATAAATAAGTTACATAAAAATAATTAATAAATGAGATAAATAATAAATAGAACAGTTAATATGGTGTGTACGTGATAAAAAATATGTATAATAGGACTGCAGAGCTATTTTTCTAAAAAGCGATAACGAAAGTTTTCGATAGAGTTGAATATTGCAATTATTTCCACCGTGTAAATAAATGATAACAATAGTAATTGAACATATGATAAGTAGTAATTGAAAATCCATTCTTTATACTGCCGAGGATGTGTCTTTCAGCCTGTGATTGCAATTTGCCCATAAACAAAAATGATGAAAAATGGGAAAATGCTTTTTATGACCTTGAAACATTAATGACCTATAACCTTGCCAAGTGACATATCATCCGAAATTGTTTCAAGAGCTTAAAAATAACACATAGAGAGACTCAAGCTCTTATAGCAGCGATAAGAAGATAATTATTTTTGTTAAAAACGAAACTTTTTTTTTTTTTTTTGCTTTTTCTTGAGTTTTTATAAATGCGCACTCAAACACTTAAGTTCAAAAATATCCAAAAAAGGGTTTTTTCATCAGAACATAAGTACAATAGCTCCTGCAAATAATAATAGAACAAATTGACATCAACTTTTGAGGTCTATGTCTTTTTTTCTTTGATTTCACGTTGAATGACGTACACATTTTTGATCTGCCATATCCCCTTGAAACTGGTTTGTCTCAAAAATAAAAATAACGTTTTTTAGTTAAGAAAAGTGTTCTTTCCAATGATGTAAAGAAATTTGAAATTTAAGATGACCCTTGCGAGATATTGCCCTTTGAAATTGATACAAAATTGAGAAAAAAGAAATTTGACTGGAATTTCAACTCGCATAATTCAGCAATTATTTGAGCTATCGAGATGCCACTAGCACACCTTTCGGACGAACTATCAGGCTACAAACGAGGAAAGAATTAGCTTCAGAAAGTCATTCTCTCAGCAGATACAAGCTGATAAGGTATGGTCAAAATTTGCCAAAATACGATTTTTTACCAACTTTGGCAGCAAATTGCAAAAAATCTACAGTGCATGGAGCTTCTGTTACACAAGTAGGCTATTCTACCCTAAACAGTGATCAGAATCACCCAATTTGAGTCTGATAATCGTCTTAGGTCGCGTGCAATAAAAGCACAAACTTGACGATTTGGACAGTTCTTTCAAGACACGAAAAGAGGCCTTTCTAAAATAATTTTTTCTGGCTGAACCATAAGGCTTATGGAGCTATAATTTGGTATGGTTTCATGCTAGTCTTATACATACATCCAGAAAAAATTTCATCAAAATCGGAGGGGGTCGAGTGGGGACGCCTCGTACACTTGACATGGAATGACCTCTATTCAAGTTTATTTAAAGGATTTTTTTAATTTTTATTACTCTAATTTATCTTTATATCATCAAAAACCTCAGACCCGTCACAACTTCGGGGGGGGGGGGGGGACTTCCGACCATCAAACCTTGAAATTTTCTTTTTTTCTTCTTTTTTAGTTGAATACTTTTTAAAAAACTTTTGAGGTTTGAAAATTTCGGGGGGGGGTTCTGACCCCCCCGCTGGCTACGGCCTTGCCCTAGTCAAGAAGCGTTATCATCAAAAGGCGGTTCTTATTGTACCCCAGAAGTGATAGGTGGTCTTTAAGGGGGATCTCATTCAAAGTTAGCGTCCTCCGGTCTGTGCGTCCTTGAGCCGTGAACAAAGCCGCCGCCCCCCCCCCTTTTTTTTATCTTAACGTTTAAAGCACGGAAAGCAATCAATAAAAGATTGAAGAAGATGGTTATACTCAATAATGTACCTGTTATAATTAACTTTCAGTTATTGCAACCCAGACGTGATAGGTTGTCGGAAAGGGGGATCTTTGCCAAAAAAAATAAAGCTCCTTCCAGGCTGTACGCCCTTGCGCCAAGGCCGTATACTACTATGTAACTATAGTGAAAACTGATGTAAGCAAGTGATAATGTGTTAATCTTTTCTCCTCTCTTGTCCTTCCTCTCTGTTGCTTAATGTTAATCGTTTGTTAAACTAAACATTTTTTTATGCTTTGATTAATCTTAATTTGCAAAAGAATGCAGAAAATGTATGAGACTGTGGTTTGCCTACTTTTCCAACATGTTTTTGAAGTCCCAATTTCCCCATATAAGGCCTCAAAATGCAGAATTTTAAAACTTTTTTTCAAAAATTTACCCGGGAGAGAACCCCCTAAAATTACAGATATTCTACCCCATTTAAAAAAGTTCTCATTGCATACCCCTCTATCTAAATGTCAGTTCAAGAAAGTAATAAGAATAAAGAAATGAAAAAAAAAAAAAAATCACATCAAACATCGTGGGGAAGGGGGGGGGGGGGTCGGTTAGAAATTAGACTCATAGCACACACAAAAATGTATGCGTGTTTCGGCAATGTGCGAAACTGGACCCCTCCCGAAATTTTTTTCTGGATACGGCCTTGCGCCTTCGTTTTTTTCCACCTTATTTTCGGAGGGTATGAAACGAGGCAGTCCAGTCGGAGGGGGGGGGGGATCTTAATCCAAAGTGAGCGCCCTCCGGCCTATGTATCATTGCACCCTCGAATCTAGTTAGTTGACTTGAGTGCCCCCCCCCCCTTTTTTTAATTCAAAGCGAATGAAACAGTCTATAAAAGTTTGCTGCAGGAGATATAATTAATAATGTGCTATAATTCACTTTAATTCATTGCCCCCCACACGCTCCCAGAGGTAATAGGTAGTCTGGAAGGAGGACCTTTAACCAAAAAAAAAAAAAACCATCTTCCTCTGGGCTATGCGTCTTTGCGCCTTCGAACCTGGGCCCCTTTGGTGTTTTTTTTTTTTTTTTTTTTAATAATTTTTTTATTCGAAGCACGTGAAGTACTTAATAAAAGTTTCAGAACAAGTTTCAAATGAGTAGCGTAAAAAATAAACTTTGAATTCATAGCCCCTCAAAAGGGATAGGAGCGCTCTTTTTTTTATGCGTTTTCCTCTCTCTTTTGTGTGTGTGTCAAGTCAAAGTGTCAATCTACCTTGACTGAAGTTATGAATTCATGTGTAGTGATGCTGGTCAGAGAAATCGGTTGGCAAAAGATTCTTCAGACAGGTATTTTTATGATGTTAGAAAGCTGCATTCTTGGAGGCCTTTAAATTGCCACTTTTACTTCCTCAGTTGGTTGCCGACGTGGATAACGTAGAGGAATTTAGTCAGAGCGTCGTCCGAAGATTTTCGTCATTGTTTAAAGATGCTGAGGAAGTGCAAATGATGAAGATTAAAGGAGAAATAAGCTTATGGCAACAAAAGTGGAAGCACAAAGAATGTGGTGTAAAACCATGTATAGCAATAGAAGTCTCAAATATGTGACACAGAGACGTCTTTCCGACAATCTATACTCTTCTTCAAGTCTTATGCACATTGCCAGCTATAGCAATGCAAGTGCAGAAAGGTCCTTTTCTTCTTTAAGATGGCTCAAGTCCTGGACCAGACCGACTATGCTATGGTGCAAAAGAGACTTGTAGGACAAGCACTTCTGCACATCCATCAAGATATACAAATTGACCCAAATAATGTGTCAAATCGTTTTGCGAAATCAAAGACTCATCGCCTTTGCTTTTAAATTTATGCATAAATATGTATATATTGCCATTCAATGTTGTATTATAATTTTTTGAAACGTTACTTACTTAGTAAATTCAAACAAGAGAAAGTCGGTTTTCCCAGCAATCTTTTTTTACTAAGTGTTTGTGGCCACAAACTTGCTTAATCACATTTGTATTTATTTTTTGGTGAATATTGCTCTTTATATTTCATAGTTTCTGCTAATGTGTTTTTTCTGAATTAAAAAGTTCAACAATAAACAAACGGGGATTGAAATTATTATCTGAGAATTTGTGACGAACAACATTTGCATTGCATTTAATTCTTTATTAAAAAGCGTGCTGCAAAAAGAGAGAGCTTTATGTTTAAATATTTTTGAGAGTTCATTTAATATCCCCCTCCCTACACCCAATAAACAGTTTCTACAAAAGTTCCCCTCCGAAATCCATAGTCTGGATCCGCCATTGATTGAAAATGTACTACATTAACCCATTAATGCCTGACATTTTTTTTCCAATGATATTTTGTATACTGGTTACAAACAGTGTTTAATGGACAGGAAAAATAATAAAAAAAATCTGGTATTGACCCCACACTACTTTCTTTTACGTGTAAATTTCTTAGTAGTTGCCTTAAGTGTTAAAAAAAGTGCTTGGAGTGAGCAAGGTAACAATTCAAATATTTACTCCCCTCATCTGCCACGAAATAATGCAAAATTATTTTACAATGGTTAATCTCCATATATTATTTCTCTAAGCCGAATCCTATACCCGGTCGAAACTCGCTCATTTCTTAATCGAATTGCATGAAAATTTATGATTTTGAAGCTTATCCCGCGGGCTATTGACGAAAATTAGACCCACCCTCTAAAAAGTGTCGGTTCGTTTTTTATTCGAACTTCAATTTTTGGGCACAAAATTGACTCTATCTAGCGAAAAAATTGTCGTATCGTCTCCATTTTGATTTCATTCGAAAGATTCGAAAAAAATGCGTTCTTTAGAACGTTTCTCCGCTAGCGCCGCGTAACGAGAATCTCGAAAATCCACGTTTAAGCGACTTATAAGCGATTGAAGTTTGAAAAAGTTAAATTTTTTGCTCAACTGTCAAAATCGTTACATTGTTGCTCAAATCAGTTTTAAATGCGACATTTCAAGCCAAGGCTTAACTCGGTAAACCTTAATTGTAACTTTTATTGTTTCAAAATACTATGGTAGTTTTGCGATAACGTTAGTATTTAGTTTAGTATAGCCTTGGGTATTTGATTTTAATATAGGGAATCACTTTTGTAGTAGTTGTAAAAGTGAACGTGTCTTTGATCTCTTTGAAAAGTTGTCAGAACGACGGCAGTAGATGGCGATGTTGTGCAAATGAAGCCAATAAAAATTGCCGTATTAAATTTTAAGTTTAGAGTTTTTTTTTTTTTTTTTGCGGAATTCCGCACGGGTCACCTAGTTTTCTAATTATTGGGGATTTTAATATCATTCAGTGAATTTTTCGCAAAATATCGCCAATAGCGCCAAATTGAACCCAAATTCCAAAAATAATTTTTTTATCCAAATTTGTCGCCAAGTTGGCGTCAAACACTTGGCGATCAAAAGCTTGGCAACATATCACCAAGTGGTAGCGCCAATTCATATCACTTGAGTCTGCATTGAAATTAACACTGATTTACCCCAAAAAATCTGGTATGGAGCCCACACTACTTCCTTTTACGAGTAAATTCTTAGTACAGTACAGAACCTTTTATCCGGGAACCAAAATACCGGGAAACCAGAAAACCGGCAACATTTTGTCGATTTTCCCGCCACTTTTTAAAATACGCATTTTCGGCAATTTCTAAAAGATGAAGAGCTCCTTTTTTTTTCTTTTGAAATACCTAATTGAATATGAACGGTTTCTTCATAAATACCATGTAAGTGGCATATAGCTCAGAAATTTTTAATATTGTAATATCTATAAGCACTTCTGGATCGTTTTCTCTTCAGATTTTAAGATGCATTACTATTTGTTATAGTAACTTGGGTTTTATAAACAATTGGCAAATATCGCTTCGTAGCAATTCAGAAAACCGGGAAATTCAGTTATCCGGGATAGCTGTGGTACCAAACATCCCGGATAATTGGTTCGCTACTGTAGTTGCCTTAAGTGTTAAAAAAGTGCTTGGAGTGAGCAAGGTAACAATTCAAATATTTACTCCCCTAATCTGCCACGAAACAATGCAAAAAATATTTTACAATGGTTAATTTTCTCAATATTGCTGATTTTAATATCATTCAGTGAATGTTTCGCAAAATATCGCCAATAGCGCCAAGTTGAACCCAAATTCAAAAAATAAATTTTTTTCGCCAAATTTGTCGCCAACTTGGCGTCAAACACTTGGCGACCAAAAGCTTGGCGACATATCGCCAAGTGGTCGCGCCAATTCATATCACTTGAGTCTGCATTGAAATTAACACTGATTTACCCCAAAAAGGGGTAAAACACCCCCTTGGGAACATTCGAATGCAACCACAAGGGGAGGTGCACAACTAGACCATCCTCAGAGCCTACATACCAAGCTAGAAGCTTCTACGGCATATAGTTTTTGAGTTATGCGACGCACATACGTACATACAGACGTCACGAGAAAACTCGTCGTAATTAACTCGGGGGTGGTTGAAAAGGATTTTTCGGCTGCTTATATGTTGGTAGGTACATATGCACGTGCTGACAGGTCGAAAAAACTACTGAACATTCATTCGGGGGTGAGCAAAATCAAAATTTAGACTCAAATTTGAGTGATTTTTTTTTCGCGATCACAATACTTCCTTTACTACGTAAAAGGGAGTAAAAATAGTATGTAAAAAATATTTTTTTTTTATTAAGGAACTAGCTGTACCCGCACGGCTTTGCCCGTGGTATAAAATTAAAATTTCATTTGTAAAATAATTGATATAGCAGAAGAAATGCTCTATTTTAGTTGTAATTCAACTATAATTCCTTCAAAGTATCATATAAAAATCTGGTATGGACCCCACGCTACTTAATTTTATGTGTAAATTTCTTAGTAGATGCCTTAAATGCTAAAATAGTGCTTGGAGTGAGCAAGATAACAGTTCAAACATTTATATCTCTACAAGTACAAATAAAAGGTTAAAATAGAGTTAAAAAACTCTAGCAGATAGCTATTTCGGGGCTATTATGAATGAAGCCCCATCATCAGTGCAAAAAGATGATGGTTCACTGACACAAGTCAAGTGAACCAGGAATGCGAGAAACGTGAGGGTAAATAAACAGAACAGGAAGAGTAGGTACGCAGAAACTATTACGTCAAGGGTTGGACACGACAACTGCGCAACAAAAAATTACGTCACAGACGAAAAAGTTTTTAAATAAGAGATTTCCAAATGTTCGGGAAAGGAGGGGTGCTAGACAGATCATTGACAACTAAATCTGAATTTTTCCAGATATAATAGGATTCCCAAAAATCTAAATCAAAAATCGAAGAACAACTATGGATAATTTTTGCAGAGGAAAAATCAAAAATATGGCCACATGACCAACAATGTTGGGCAATGGCCCCGAAATAGCTATCTGCTAGAGTTTTTTAACTCTATTTTAACCTTTTATTTGTACTTGTAGACACGTTGTCTTGTATTTTTAACTTCATCAATTGTACAAAGTTTTCGACTGCTTTTCTTACATATTTATATCTCTAGTTTGCTGCGAAACAATGCAAAAAAAAAAATGTTTTACAATGATTAATCTCCTGAATATCGCCGATTTTAACATCATTCAGTGGATTTTTCGCAAAATATCGCCAGTAGGGCCAAATTGAGTCCAAAAATAAAAAGAAAGCAATTTTTTTCGCCAACTTGGTGATATGTCGCCAAATTGGCGGCAAATGCTTGACGACCAAAAGCTTGGCGATATATTGCCAAGTGGTCGGGCCAATTCATATCACTTTTGTCTGCATTGAAATGAACACTGATTTACTCCATAAAAGGGGTAAAACACCCCCTTGGAACATTCGAATGCAACCCCAAGGGAAGATGTACAAAAATAAGCCAAAAGAGAAAATAAGAACAATTTTGTTGCTCACAGAAACCAACAGAAATCTTACCAAAGTTTAAAAGAAGAAGAAAGTTTTATTTCCTAGCTTTAAAAACAAAACGAACGATGCAATAACGCAATTCATACGATATTTGGTTAATCTGTGCTTTAGGTACCCTTTTCTCGCTAAATGGGCGATAGGCGCGCCAAGCGTGGTAACCCTGGCTATTTTGCGTAGTTTCTCTCGGAGCTTTCACTTCCGCGAGACACGCAAAAACGCGCCAAGTAATGTCCCAAAGCATTTTCACCCGGAAAAGACAGGGTTGCCAGAGAATTGAAACAAAAAAATACTACGCCTCCTCTAAAAAAAATATTACAAAGTAATACTGTTTCCAAACGTTGCCAAAATCAATGTTGCCGAAATGCGAAATCTATGAAAATGAAAAAAAAAAAAAAATCCGCCAAATCTTTTAATTAAGTCATTAGTATATTGGAAACAGGGTTGCCGGAAAAATACTACGCTCCTTATTTGGGCCGAAAAAATATTACCGTAGTATCAAAAATACTACGTCTGGCGACGCTGGAAGAAGAACGAAACAAAAATAGGTATGAACACGTAACCATGGTAACAACATGAAAAGTTGATTTCCGTTGATAAAATAATTCTTTTCATCTTTCTTTTCAAACAAATTTTATTATCGAGCTGAACCATTTTAGAATCGTTTGGCTTGCTTTACTGAAGGTAAGCCTTGAATTTCGGGATTCTAAAAACAATTATTACAGCTCTCCTGATGATCGTAGAAACTTCGAAAAAACATCATTTTGTGCAGAAAATTTCAAGCTTTCGAATGACATAAGACTTGAAAATGTGTATGAAATATTTCTTCCCTATTTTATCGAATTTCCGCTAAGAATTCGAATAGAAAAAGAACGAAATGGAATGTTCGAAAAATCGCTTCGAGGTGCAAAACTACATGCTACAAACTAATTTTGTGCCGAGTGGCATGAAAATCGACCGAACGGTTTTGGCGCTACGCGCGTAACAGACAGAAAGAAAGAAAGACAGACAAACCTTCAGCTTTATTATTAGTAGAGAAGAAAAATCATCCCTTAAAAGTTACAATTGACCCCAGACAAAAGAAATAAAATCAGCAATTAACATTAACTGAGAATAACTTTGAAAACTTAGCTTTTTTTTTTTTTTTTTTTGAGATTGTGAACGATGTCATTTTTGATAAAGATCATATTAAAACTGCTATAGCACACTTTACAATGGTTATGTGCTGCAATCTGTTAATAACAGTGTTTCTTTCAGACATTTTGCTCCAGGGGGGGGGGCACTTGGAGAATCCGGAGGTGAGGGATCATGGGGGTGGCCTGAAATTGTGTTTCGGGGACTTTTTTGCGAGAAATTTGCTCACCCCCATTTGAGCCCTAAAATTGCCCCCCCCCCCCCACCTTTTTGATAAAGACCTCCCACAAAACCAGAAGCTAGATCTGTAGATTCGCAGTTGCCAAGGGAGTGGATATGGATCACCTCTCTCTCCCTCCGAAATAAATTGAAAACTACCTTCGCTCAATAAAAACTTTAACATTTTGAAATATCATTTTGTAAATTTACCTTAACAATTTACTTGACTCTTCCCTAAATAAATCACCATGTACTCCCTGGGGAGGGGCGATGTATGTTTTAAAAACTTGTTTGTTTTCCAGTGTTTCTGAGAATAATTTCCTCATTCAGTTCCCATAAAAGGGCAACAGATAGAAAAACTGAGTCCATTATGATATAATTCATAATGAAACAAGGTTGTCGTCTATCGTGAGGTCAAAGAGACTTGACAAGGGTGGGGAGGAGTGTGAGGTTTTGGTAACCAGCTACTAAAATTAGAAAACGATTATTACTAAAATGAATAAAGAGCATGCATAGTTTTAAAAACGAAAAAAGAGAAATAGAAATATGATGAATCAAATCCTGGGCGTAAAAGGATTTTTAGCTCGCAAATTTTCGAAATTAAAATCCTAAACGAATTTTTTTACGAAATTTAACAACGTTCAGAGGAGTTTGGAGGCACTGTTCCAGGAAAATTTCCAAATTGAAGGCCTAAATGCGCAAATGTAGACGATCTTCGATGAAGTTATGTAAGAGATGCAGTTCAAAACCCTCACTTCGAAACTTAGGCTCTGTTGTTGTTGTTACATGCCCCCGTTGGTCAGCAGAGCTAGACCACGTCCATGAAGGATGGGGTAATGATACGGCTTCCGTTTTTACGAGCACCATTTTAGGTGGAAGACCGATTTTATGCTCAACACACATGCCATAAGGACCCGTTTATAGGGTAGGCATTCATTCATAACTCACTTTCACACACACAGAAAGGACAATGACATGAGAGAGAGAAAGTACGCCCATGCCCCAGCCGGGACTCGAACCCGGGGCCACCGCATCACGGTCAGACGTGGCTGACCACTAGACGAGGTGGCCGGCTCTTGGGCTCTAGATACGCAATCGTAGGTAACTTTTGATGATATTTAAGAGGGGAGGAGGTCCCCAGAATGTTCCTGAAATTGAAGGCCTAATACCATAATTGGATGGTGTTATGCAAAAAGGAGTTAACCCAGAAAACATAAAAAAAAAATGAGTTATCCAACTGAGATGGTAAAATATGTTGCTTTCTACATTAAGCAAAAATATTTAAGCCCTATCAGCATTTCATGGTAACATATCATTGGTATATTGATATAGAGCTCCATGCTTTTTGCCAGAGTTTGTTGACTTTAAAGCCCACTATCTCAAAATCAGGTTTTTGTGGGTTAACTCCTTTTTGCATAACACCATCCAATTGCTGGTCATCTCTGGTGAGGTTTGGCAGGGAATCTCAGGAAAATGACATCGAAACTGAAGATTGTGGTACGGACAGTGGAAAAGTTTTTGAAATTGACATCTTGAAAAGCAGTTTTGGGGGGTGCATTTTGATGTCATTAGAGAAAAGAATGGGTTTAGGGTTTTCCCTCATAAAATTTTCGAAATGTAAGTCCTGGAAGCCCAAAAGTAAGCCAATTTTGGACGTTAAGGGAAGGGAACGGGTCCGCTGACTCTCCTCCCAGAATTTTCCAAAATTGAAATACCATAAAATGCAATTATAAGCCATGTTTGAGAAAAAATAAACAAGAATTGGGTTCGGGTGCCCCACCCCCTCCTGAAAAGCTTTAAAATTTTAGTTATAAAAATGCAATTATCGACAATCTTTGGTAATGGTAGAGGAAAAGGAATGCAATTTGATATTCTCTTCTAAAGCATTTTCGAAATTGAAGTCATGATTGGGCAATTTCAAGCCATATCTTTACGACGTTGTGTAAACGGATGGAGTTTACGAATAATTTCTCAGAAAATTTTACATTGCTATCCTAAAAACGCATTTGTAGACCAGTGGCGGCTCGTGCCTTAACTTAGTGGGTGGGCCCGCAATTATATCTTTCCCCACTAATGCTTACACAGATAAAATGAAGGAAACAACAGTTAGTAAACTAATGCTGAGCGACTTAAAATAATATTTAACTTTATTAATACAAATTTGCATTGCAAAATTATCTCACATTTGATTTGATACATATGTTTTATATTTTAAATATTACACCAGCCTTAAGCGATCAATGTAATACTAATGACAATGTTTTCCACAGACGACCGACTTTCAAAATATCACTGATGTTTCTCTCATAATTTTGCCATTTTCGGACAGTGAAAATATTCATCACATCAAAAGTGTCACGCCTCAAAGCGGCGCACCTCCTCAAACATTACGGGACTACACTCAAAAAGAAAAAGAAAATTTCTGCCTAAAAACACCCCCTCTCTCCCCCTAAAAATTTGACAATCTGCACCATGACTTTCTGAAAGCCTCTATCAAATTAAGGAACTCATAAAGTAAATGACTAGATCTAGGCATGCTTACATTTTTTTTTTTAATTTGGATACAAATGTTGCAATTTTAATTCATGAAAAAACAAATCCTAACGGTGTTAGAACTTTAAAATGTCACTTTTATAGCTATGATACTTTCAATTTTAATGCATGTATATGTTTTTAAATAAATTGGAATACACTGGAGTTTGACCAGTTATGGTCCCACTCGCTTACCTATGGTCATACTCAAACTAGTAATGAGATGAATCGAATTATTTTCAGGAAATACACAAAGAGTACATAACAATATTAAAACACTTATTTTTCTTACAATATAATCAAAATTAAAGGATCTTGACTAACGGTTCGAATACCATTAAAATTAAAACACGGATAACTGACTAATTTAATTATGTTTATCAGAATATTTGCTTAACTGGTAATAACCTTTTCGGATACATGATTTGACTGACAGTCATAGTAACGTGTTATATGCTCATATGTTAGAAATAAAAAATCTTGCAGAACGCCTAGTTTTTTTCAACCATTAGGTACCGTTATTAAACTTTGATATAATATATTTATTTAACTAGATTGCTTTTAAACAATATTTAATATTTCATATATTATAAACCTTCAGGAAAATATATTGCAAAATATAGTTTTTAAATGTTGCGAAATTTTATGTCCACGTGTTTCTTGAATTATGAAGCAATTTGTAAAATAATAATAATTTACAAAATAAATGTATTCATTTATACATTTTAAGCTGAATATAGTTTTTATATACAGTAGACTTTGATCCACTCAATATTTTTATGAACGTTCAATGTTTTAAGTTTTGTTTTTTCTGGTTACTGCTTTAGTGTATTTGTAGTAGAAGGTTAATGTTACGTGTCATAAGATATAAGAAAAAATGCGCAGTAGCAAGCTTTTTATTCAACATCTAAGTGCTTTTTCGGACATTAAAATCCCTTTGAGTGTGATAATATTAGTTGTAGGGATGATCATCAACGAAGGGGAGGGGGGGGGCAGACTACTTCATTGATATTTTAGGGGGCGGGGGTTAGCCTCTCGTTAGTCCTGGATATAAATGCAGTCATGATTCGGCTAAATAAATGTAGCATTTGGAGCTTAAGAATACTTATCGCTTCTACAAGCATTTATAATGTCACACCCGGCAGGATGACAAATTCCTAGAGTTCATACAATACTTACAGATTTTTTAATATATTAACACAACACTGCGACAAATGAGATTGAATTCAAACTAATACTAAGAAAATGGCAAACGCACTACAAGTCAAAAATAAAGTCTTCATACAAACATTTTGAAAATAAGAATTTCAAAAGCAAATTAATAAATAAAATATGCATGCATTGTATTAAAAATAGGTGAGGGGGGGGGTAATGAAACTGGCAATCTCTATGCCTGTTAGTAATAGGTGTTGAAAATTAAAAAAAAAGAAGACGTGTTATAAAAATCAATAAAAGAAAAACGAAGAGAGCGGAATGAAAAGCAAGTTTTCTCCCTACCCTAACACAGGGGCCAGACATTCCCTGCTCCTCTGTAACCAGTGAGGGACACTGCCCTCTCCACCGCTTTGGTTAGGGACAAAGGGAAATTTTGGGCCAGATAAAAAATGCCCACTTGTCGATTGTTACAATGGGGTGTCATCTCTCTCTGCTCTTCTTAATTCAGCCATTGCGATTGGCTAAAATCGGGGGCTTGGCGAGGGCCGCTTTGATCTGGCCCACGAATTCGTTCTTAAAGCCGTGCTAATGCGAAGCGCTTAGGTGCGAAACGCTAAAATTGATGGAGTTTGAAAACTTTTTTGTGCTGTATTAGCAATGTGGAGGGGGGGAGGAGCTGAAGGTTTAAAATATATTTTATGCCCTATGTTTTGTTTTGTTTTTTTCTTTTTTGTTGGTTGAAATACAAAACGATTATGTTTTATTCGGCATTTTTTTTCTTCCAATTTTTCTGGGTGGGCCCGGCCCACCTGGCCCATAGTGAGGAGCCGCCCCTGTTGTAGACTATCTCTTATAACATTATGAAAATTGATGCAGCTCAGCACTCTCCCTGAAAGTCATCCCCCCACCCAAAAAAAGAAAGGAAAAAGCAACTGTAGGCTATTTTTAAAGACTTCACGGAAAAAGAAAGGGTTCAAATCCCTCCCCGGTAGTTTTCTAAAATTGATATCCTAGAATGCAATTGAAGGCTACCTTTAATTCCCCTCCCCCTTCCCCATGATGTATGTTTTAAAATTTTCGTAAATACTTTTACATTTATTTGTTAAATATTTACTTGCTTTTTTTTTTCACTGTAATTAATTTACTTTTTGTATGTTAGTGCAAACTGAGTTTTTCTCACGGGGGGGGGGGGGCAGTTGACTTTCTCCGGGAGGGCAGTGCCCAGTGGCGTAGCTACAGCTTCTGCCGCCCGGGGCAGTTCGTCAATTTGCCGCCCCTTTATTTAAACGTACATAGACTGTTTATTATTTAGACTGAGCAACGAAGAGTTCTGGAAAATCTGGGTCAACACTTTAATCTAGTTACAGGATCATTGCTCACCTACGATTTTCATCTCAAAAGATAATCATACGCAAAAAAAAAGCAAATAGATTTTGAAAAAAATTCTAGAATTAATAATAAAATTTTCGCATTAACAATTTCATCGACGAAATCTTCAGGACAGGATCTTCAGGAAAAGGAAATTAAATTTATTAGCAAGTAAAAGATCTGAGTTCATGTCTCAAGGCCGTATCCAGAAAAAATTTTGGGAGGAGCCCAGTTTCGCACATTGTCCAAACACACATACATTTTTGTGTGTGTTATGAGTTTAATTTTTAGCGCCCCCCCCCCCCGATGTTTGATGTGTGTGTGTGTTTTTTTAGTCATTTCTTTATTCTTATTATTTTTTTGAACTGACCTTTATTAGGATAGGGTCAAAAGAGATATGCAATGAGGACTTTTTTAAGTGGGGTAGAATATCCGTAATTTTAGGGGGTTCGGGGGTTTCTCCCCCGGGTAAATTTTTGAAAAAAAGTTTTAAAATTCTGCATTTTTAGGCCTTATATGGGGTAATTGAGACTTCAAAAACATGTTGGAAAAGTAGGCAAACAACAATCTCATAAATTTTCTGCATTCTTTTCTGCATTCAGATTAATCAAAGCATAAAAAATATTCAGTTTAACAAACAATTAACATTAAGCGACAGAGAGGAAGGACTAGGGAGGAGAAAAGATTAACACACATTATCACTTGCTTACCTCGGTTTTCACTATAGTTACAAAAACTACATTGCAACGTTTCTTGACAAAAAATCGTGACGTCAGCGTGACGTTTGCGTGATGTTAGCCTATGAAAAACGAGCTAGATAAAACGTCACAGCCTACTTGGCGAATTAGAGGAAATCGCTGACTGCTTGTGAACTCTTATTGGCTCCTCCCGTAGTGACGTTCAGTGCCAAGTTAAGTTGCGGTCTGGTGTAGTAGTTTTTGATCAGTTCCCCAACTCACCGACAGACACAGCACTTAGTAACATAAAATAACCAATAGTATAAAACACATAAAATTCTTTAAAAGAAATAGTGTAGAGATTTAAAAAATAATTAATGAGAGAGTAACATTCTGGCCATTTAGTTAATTCATAGTTTAATAATTTGATAAGAAATAGGATTGAAGCACATTTAAAGGTGTTTCAAAAAGGTATTTAATGATTTTCAAAGACTCTAGAACAGTTAAAATTCTTTAAAGCATTTCATTTGCACTTTCCAGTCTCTGACGTTTTAATAGTTGATTGGACAATCTTATGAAATCATTAAACCTTGGAAGACACATCTTTTTAAGATTAAAAATAGATATTAAAAATACTTATAACGACAATTTCTTTTTCAATCACTAGTACTGAAGAAAACGAAAAAGAATACAGGTAGGGTAATATTTTTTCTCGTGCTTAACATATTAATAAAGGAATCAATTACAAAGTAACTTCTAAAATACTGAATTGGGTATTTAATGAATAGTCAGAAATGGAACATGTGAGTCACAAAAAATTATTTTTGAAAATATGCTGCAAAAAATGCTGGAATAGGATTCTTGCATTACGCAGAATATTTTTTCTAATCAAGGAGCTGAGTTTCGCGCAACTTGATGCCCACCTCCCCTCCATTTGTGTTAGAAACTTTAAAATTCAAGGTTTACAGCTACATTTAACAAAGTTTTCAAGGTTTTTAAGCATTTGTAAATGGAATTTTTTTAAAGTAACTTTTGTCTAAGATTGGTGAGCGTCCAGCAAAGCAGAGGGTCTATGAACGTATCCGTTTCTGTGTGGTCTTGTTGATTGAAGACATGTTTAGCTATTTAAATTCCTCGAGAGTTACAAATGCTTATAAATGGGGACCAACAAAGTGCCCTCTTAATTGAATCAGGGCAGTGAGAAGCAATCTCAGCCTAGTCGGAAACTAGGGGCCAACCGATAAGGGGGTAAAAATCTGAGTGGTGTAAGTTTTATAAGTTTTATAGGAGAGGGGAGGGGGCGCCGATCAAACTGACAAGTAGCTTGCCTTGAGCCTGAATTGATTTGGAAAAGAGAGCTGGAAGTGCTAATGAGTCTTGTTTTCAAGTATGTTATGCAGCTAATGAAAATTTGAATGGCCTTTTTTTTTGTATTTCTTCAAATTTTCACTCGTTTAATAATTAATAAGAAAAAAATACCTTTTTTTTGCCATTTGAAATTTTAACAAAAAAAGAAAACTTTTTTTTCTGTTTTACATTACAAAACATTTCGAGTTTCAGGGGGGGGGGCGAGCCCGTCGCCCCCCTCTCTCTGGATACGGCCTTCTCATGGCTTATGCATCGTTTAAAGAATCACAAAACATTTTTCTTCATGAAAATAATTCTTTGTTCTAACAAACAGTAATGTAACCATTAGATATTTTAGAAGACATTTCTAGAATGGCCAGTTAGTTCACTTTTAAAGCACGAACAACATTAAAAACATTAATGATCATAGCAAGTAGTTTTAGCCCATCCATTATATTAAAGTTATATCGCACATCTTTTAATTAGTGAGCATAAAATAAAATTAAACAAAAAGTTTACAATTTAAATGTTCTTCAATTATAAAAAAAAAAATTTAGAAGTACATTTTTTACCTAAGTCAGAACCATAACTTATGGTTCTTACACATTTGTGGTGTGGAATCACAAAATAAGTAGTATAAGTCATTTATTCGTTTGTTTACACGTCCATTTGATGAAAATTACTGTTAATCATAAAACAGAAAATCTTTCATTGTAAAAATATTGCATTTTTTACTTTGATCCATGGTTTTTTAAGGCGGAAAATTTCTATCTTTCTTTGAAGATGCAAAATAACTGCCAAAAATGAAAAATAATATTTCAATGCAAGTTGTCATACGAAATACATTATCCAATCTTTACGTTTAATAATTTTCAGAGCAAATTTCCGATGCTTTCATTTTGAAATAGGTCCGCTATCTTAACTATTTCACTATGCCCTACATTCCCCTACTTACTTTATTTACAAAAAATTCATTAAAAATTCCCACCAGATAACAGCTATAGGAAATCGAAACAAAGATGGAGACAGCATCTGCATAAAAGCAGCATCTGCAATTTTTTTACCTTGTTTTTACTTTTTTCTCCCTTAAAAGGATTGCCTCAATGGCGCCCCAATATTTCTTTCTTTTTTTTATAAATTTCTTATGCTTTATTTTTTCTTACAAAGATTGTGCCTCGATGCCGCTCAAACTCTGCGAGGTTTTTATTTTATTGTTTCCTTCTTTTTCTTACAAAGTCTACGCCTCAATGCCACTCTATAACTTTGCTTGGTATATATATATATATATATTTTTTTTTTCCGTGACGTCTGTACCTTGTTGCTGCCCCAATATTGCTTGGTTGTTATTTAAATTTACCCTTTTCTCTTTATTACGAGCCCTATACTTGAGGACGTCTGTAACTCGATGGCCCCCTACGCATTTTCTTGGCAATTTTTTTGATTTTTGCTCTTTTTCCTCCCGTATAAAGCCTCTGTCCTGATACCGTCCAGATTTCACACACTTTCAATTTTTTTCCTTCTTGTTGTTCCCCTTTCATTTTTTTAGTGGTGCATGTGGTTTGCCGGCGTCTTTCTCATTTTGGCGCCCCCTTAAAAGTGCCGCCCGGGGCGGACCGCCCCCCACGCCCCCCCCCTTAGCTACGCCACTGCTTGGCGCTTAATGGGTTAATTTCAAAACCCCGCCTATGTGAATCCTAGTGCACCGAGGAACCTCTGCGCCAAGTTTGATGAAAACCGACGAAAACTGCGGATTTGTATAGGGAACAAACAAAAATTCATATGTACACACATCCCTTTTAAAAGTATAGATTTGTTTTATTTTATGTCAATATGCAATCTTATATATTAAAAGCTGCAATCTATCTGTGTCATGCTTTATTGTCCCGAACGCCAGTGGACTGACGAGGTTCGTATTTTTCCAGTCTTTGTTGCGGCTAATTTAATTCTACGACTTTAATTAGCGGAGATTTCAAAATTAAAAATGTATTTTTTTTCCTGGAACAACTTTAGAGCAACTGCGGTTCTGTTTTTCATTCGAAAGGAGGCGTGTACTTCGAATTTATTAGTTTGTTTTTTAATACACAGTCGGGGGGAATAACTCGATCGTCTTCTGAGATCACATGTTCTGGTTCAAAAGGTTGCTGCACTGTGAAGCCCCCAGGCAAGGCCGTATCCAGGCCCCCGAAACCCAAAATGTTTTAGAATGTAAAGCAGAAAAAAAAGTGTTCTTTTTTTTTTAAATCCAAGTGGCAAAAAAAAATTTCCTTTCAACTGTTAAACGAGTGAAAATTTGAAGAAGTACAAAAACAAAAAAAAAAAGACAATTCAAGTGCTCATTAGCTGCAAAACATACTTGAAAACAAGACTCTCCATTATCACTTCCAGCTCTCTTTCCCAAATTAATTCAGGCTCAAGGCAAGCTAAGTTATACTTACTAGTTAACTTACACCACTCGGATTTTTACCCCCTAATCGCCGGGCCCCTAGTTTCAGACTAGGCTGAGATTGCTTCTCACCGCCCTGATTCAATTAAGAGGGTATTTTGTTGGTCCCCATTTATAAGCATTTGTAACCCTCGAGGGATTTTACCTCACCAATCTTAGACAAAAAAAAATCCATTTACAAATGCTTACCTTGAAAACTTTGTTAAATGTAGCTGTAAACCTTGAATTTTAAAGTTTCTAACACAAAGCGGGGGGAGGAGAGGCATCAAGTTGCACGAAACTAAGCTCCTTGATCAAAAAAATATTATGCGTAATGCAAAAATCATATTCCAGCATTTTTTGTAGCATATTTTCAAAAATATTTTTTTGTGACTCACATGTTTCATTTCTGACTGCTCATTAAATACCTAATTCAGTATTTTAGAAGTTACTTTGTAATGGAATCCTTTATTAATATGTTAAGCACAAGAAAAAATATTACCGAAGAATTTTAACTGTTCTAGAGTCTTTGAGAATCATTAAATACCGTTTTGAAACTCCTTCAAAAGTGCTTCAATCCTATTTCTTATCAAATAATTAAACTATGAATAAACTAAATGGCCAGAATGTTCATCTCATTAATTATTTTTTAAATCTTTACACTATTTCTTTTAAAGAATTTTATGTGTTTTATACCATTGGTTATTTTATTGTACTAAGTGCTGTGTCTGTCGGTGAGTTGAGGAACTGATCAAAAACTACTATATAACTGTAGTGAAAACCGATGTAAGTAAGTGATAATGTGTGAATCTTTTCTCCTCCCTTGTCCTTGCTCTCTGTCGCTTAATGTTAATCATTTGTTAAACTAAACATGTTTTTATGCTCTGATTAATCTTAATTTGCAAAGGAATGCAGAAAATTTATGAGATTGTTGTTTGCCTACTTTTCCAACATGTTTTTGAAGTCCCAATTGCCCAATATAAGGCCTAAAAATGCAGAATTTAAAACTTTTTTTCAAAAATTTGCCCGGGGGAGAAACCCCAGGACCCCCCTAAAATTACGAATATTCTACTCGACTTTAAAAAGTTCTCATTGCATTTCTCTCTTGATATCTCTACCCCCAATAAAGCTCAGTTCAAGAAAATAACAAGAATGAAGGAATGAAAAAAAAAAAAAAAAAAAAAAAACACACACACACACATCATCATTAAACATCGTGGGGGGGGGGGGGTCAGCTAGAAATTAGACTCATAACACATACAAAAATGTATGTGTGTTTGGGCAATGTGCGAAACTGGACCCCTCCCGAAATTTTTTTCTGGATACGGCCTTGCCCCCAGGCACGTTGTTGGGAATGAAATGGGTCTAGAGGTGTGCTTCGGTGAAAAGCTAAAGTACACCGCCAATGATGGCTAATCCGCCTTGGTGGCTAGTGATTAATTTCACTGTGTTTAACAGCAAATTCATGTATTGAATTTGAAGCGAAAAAAACTGCTAAAGCTGAGTTGTGAAGCATAATGTATGCATATGGTAACATGGCTGCCACTGGCAATTAAAAAGGTGACTGAAGCTGCAAAGTGATAATAGATACTATTTTGAAGCAAAGGTGACTATTTCAGCCAAAGTTCTGTCAAAAAAAGTACATTTTGCGATTAATGATTAAAAAAGGTGGTGACAAATTTAGTGAAAAGGAGACTAAAATACGTTTCTACTGTCCCTACGGGTGTTGTCCAAAAATATTAGAAAAAAGTAAAATTTTAAAATATTTCACTTCACAATGTTGCCCTTGTTCCACAAGCAACATAAACTACAAAACCAACTCGAAAGTTATAGAATTAAACTCGATAGAAAAAGTTCTCTATGACTATTGATGTTTTGCGCTAGATATTTTTTAAGCATCGCTGTTATTCTCACTCTTATTTTTTACGTCAATATTACATATGAGCATCAAAGTTTTAGTAAAATATGCAATAAAAAAAATTCATCGTCTGTCAGTAGGCGCAGTATCTATCTTATCAGAAAAAAATTTCTTTAATTACTGCCAATAATTTTTGGTCGATGATTTTTAAACATCGTTGTTTCGTGTTTGATATGTTTTTTTGTTTGCTGTTTTTATTTTAATGTCAATGTCAGTGTTTTATGTTTCAGCAGAAAAAAAAACGTCATTGGGATGTAACTGTGCATTCAAATTTGTGCGCAGTAGGTATACCTAAAAAAAGATCGATGTTTTTTGGTCGATGTATTAAAAACATCGATGTTTAAATTTCTGACATAGATGTTTTGGAACATTGATCCTTTGCCATCGATGTTGCAGTCCTAATACAGGGGAAAAATCAGTCTTAATAAAGGCGCGATGCGCCTTTTCTACGATCGAATGTGTGGAAAGTTTCAATAGGTAAAAGCCAAAAGTGCACCGCCGAAGGCGGTGTGCATGGGAACAGTGGTACATTGAACAGTAAACTGAACATGTGAACAGTTCACCAACCTGCCGCCTTGGCGGATAGTAGCAGTTAAAATATGATTGGGACAGTTAAAAACAGCGATTGTGTTATTGAAGATTAAAATTATTCAGCATGACAGAACACGAACTATATGAAATCTTATTCCTGAGCATATATATTAGCTCTAGAATTTCCCCGCTCTTTTTTAAAGCTTTCCTATTTCCCCCTTTTATTTATTCTCCATTCAGAAGCTGGTTAGCTCTTCCTGTCCGACCTCGAAGGCCGCCTGGTGCCGTTGAACGATTCTATTTCAAAAGGGGCGACAGCTGGATTAATAAAATGCATCATGACGGCATTTGCACTTCGTCCGATAACATTTTTTTCCGCAAAACTGATATGGAAGGAGAATAAAACTAAAGTGAAAAACAAAGCATCAACGCAAACCAACACGTCTGAAATCAACGAAAAATAAAAGAAAGTAAAATCCCCTCACATTCGTAATCTCTCATCACTATCCCCCCTTTCTTGGTGAAATCAAGACACCGGACGCATGCGCATATTCAACGAAGGTCACCTGATGAGATGTTGTCAGACACCGCTCGGGTGTCCGAGATGCATCTACTCGGTTTTGAGGCCGAAATGGTACGGCTTCCACTTTTACGAGCGCCATTAAGGTGGAAGTCCGATTTAACTCAACACATGCCTTAAGACCCATTTGTAGGGCAGGCAGACATTCACACAGAGAAAGGACAAGGACCGAGGAGAGAAAGTATATCCATTCCTGAGCCGGGATTCGAACCCGGGACGACGCCATTTTAATCAGACTTCCAGACAAAGTGGCCGGTGGACAAAACATAAAAAGAAGTGGACAAGTGAATGGAAAGGGCCCTCTGTGGCTGCGCGTCATTCTCATAACCGCGAGAAGGCGGGTTCGATTCCCGCCTTTGCCATAACTTCCTTCTCAGTGCTGTAAACTCGGTACTACACTATCTATCTGTCTTGCAATATCTGTCAATTGTAATATCTTTCTTGTGTTTGTCCGGCTGCAAGGCGCTTTATGTATGTGAAGCTAATAAGCTTCTAAATAAATAAATATGAAGGTAAATAATAATAATTAGTGCACTGTTAAAAAAATTTCCTGAAAATAATGAAAAAACATACGGCAGCTGAGTTGCCGGAGTGTTTCCGTTTCGTTAATTATATTTCCGTGATTTTACGGAAAAATTACGAACGGAGCGTTCGTCATTTTTCCGTTAGGCATTTTTTCGTTTCGTAATTCTCCGTTCTTCATTTTTTCGGTTCTTATTATCCCCGCTTATACATTATAGGCTTATACCTATACGCTTTGACTTATATGTATACATGCAAGATGGAAAATTATTTAAATTTTGCAAATTAACAAGCGCTTTTATAGCAGCCTAATATCAATAGCAAATTATCTATGGAAGTTCAATAAATTAGTCCTTTAAGTGTCGCAAAATGCGTAGATTGTGTAGAACAACAAATGCACAAATTGAAATTTTAAGAAACATTTGAAAATTTGCGAAACAATATAAACATATAAAAAGAACAAACATGTTTCGTAAATTTTCAAATGTTTCTCTAAAGTTTCTTAAAATTTCAATTTGTTCATTTGTTGTTTTTTCCAATCTACACATTTTGCGCCACTTAAAGGACTAATTTATTAAACTTTCATACATTATTTGCTATTAATATTAAGCTGCTATAAAAGCGCTTGTTTATTTTGCAAAATTTCAATAATTTTCCATCTTGCATATATAAGTATAAGCGCATAGGTATAAGCCTATAACGTCAAAATGTGGGTGATTAAAATATGGGAAAATGAGAAACAGAAAAATAGAGCAATTAAAAAAGGAGCGTAAACTAGCTCACCAGATAATTATATATATATATAAGACAAAATGATGAGCAAAAATGTAAACTTAAAACTCTTACGAATTTTGTTTTTTAGAAAAAGTTTGAAAATATCCGCTCATATACTTCAAACTTTTAAACATCTTGCCTTTAAAAAAAAATACTAAAGCAATACAAGAATTGGCTTTTTTTTTTCATTAAAAATTTTAGTTCATTAAAATAACATGATTTTTTTGAAAAGATTACATAAATCTCGCATAAAATACTCAAATATTTTGAAGATGGAATGTTCAATGCATAGTATTTCTGAGCGCATAACTTCAAACAATTAAAAAGTATTAACAAGGTGCACTCTTTTAAAAATATTTTCTCTTATGTTTGAATAAAAATTAAGTTCTTTCGAAAGTTCTTTTTTTCCTTTCTGAATTTGAAACATTCGTGGTTCCTTAAAAAAAAAAATCCTGTATTGTTACTGATTTCCTTTATTTTCATATACATTTACGTTATGGTGTTCATAGTGATCAACACTTTCAGAAATGCACTCTCAAAATTAACGAATTTTCTTTGTTTTTGTTAAAATTCTTCCAAGAATATACCCCGAGCGAACATTTCGTCATTTTTTTGGGGATGAATTTCGTCAAATGTAGCGAAATATTTCTTTATCCAAGTATCGTCAAATTGACAATCATTTTCGTAGTTTTGACAACATTAATTTCGTCACATTAACGAAGTAAAGTCATTAAGTAAAAAAGCTAAGTTTTGAAACTAAGCTTTTAAATCTTGATATAAAATTACAAAAATCATTTCACTAAATTTTACTAACCCTCAGCACCAGTAAATTTATACATGCAACTACTAAAATGCACAATTGGTTTACATCATGAAATAACTAACTGTTAAGTCTGGACTCAGATTAAAATAAAAATAGCAGTAACAAAAATAAAAATTCTTACCTCTTAAATAAAAATTTCCAATTGTATTGCTCAAAAAAGGCAACAATAGAGCGAGTAGATTTTAAAATATACTAACACGCCCTTTTGTTGTCCATTTTGAATTTATCCATTGCGATAAACGAAGTCTTCTTAAAAATGTTGAGTTAGAGAAAATGCTGGATACCGAATAATCACATGAAAAGATCCAAATTATTTTTCCAGTCAATTTGATTAACTACGCAGAATCCTGGAATAATTCTTCTTCGAATGCTATAACAATAGTCAAACGCTCTTCGACGAAGCATTTTCAAATTGAAACAAAATGGCGCACATAATAACGTCCTGAGGAACGCGATAAAATAACATTCGACTGTGATGTTTTTTGTTAAAGTAGCTATCCAAACGACGAGACGCAGATGTCCTCTTTTCCATGCTAATGCGAATAACACAAGTCGTTTTCACAGAAGCTTAAACATGCATATTAATTCTCGATGACTTTGCGTTACTTTTGCTGCGCACTTAGATTCAGTTATGAATCATTTAGGCTGCCGACGTCGTTTCTGCGCACGCGCCAAGTCTCTTCAGACTGTCTTTAACTCTCTTATTCGGTTATATTTCAACCACAAAGCCGGGTAAATTCCGTTTTTTGTTTCTCCAACTTGGTAATTCACGGAATAGTTCCGTTTTTTCAAGGAAAAGTTCTGTTTTGAAACGAAAACGGAAATTTACTGTTAAAATCATTAAAAATCTTCCTGAAAATTCAGGTTTTTTTTAACAGTGTGTGAAGAATAAATTAAAATAAAAAATGAATAAATAAAAATGAAGAAAAGAACATTCAAGATAAGTCAGGAATCGAACCCACGACCTCCGGTTTAAAAAACGTAGCTTCTACCATAGATTCATGGCGGGCCCTTTCATCTCTTCCTTCCCGTTTCTTTTATCATTTGGAACAAAGTTTCGTTGCACTGCTAAATGTACCGGTTGCGATTGGCACTTTCCGGGGTGAAACGCTTGTAACATCAGCGGAACCCAGTGGGGAGTCGAGATTTCACGCTTGGCTTGTGTGACAAACTGGCACCCTCAATTCAGCAAGCACCCAAGGTGAAAGATGGAATCGCATAGGAGAGCATAATGGCACCCTTACTGTTCACTATTGCAGATCCCCTCTGGTGCTGTGAACGTTTTTGTTTTTCAAATGTGATTTTACTTTTATTTATTGTTTTTATTCACGAAGTCTTGGTACATTTTCATCTTGAATTCCGATTTGAAAATGATCGAACTTGTAATTAAAGGCATTTTCTCACAGTTCAGACTTTCCAACATATTTTAAAAGAATTCATGACTTGGATTCAACTTAGTAGTTTTAAAATGCTATTGACATTTACTACAGCATTATCTGTACCGAAAATGAAGAGGGAAGGTATTTTATGGATCCCTTTCAAGAGCAATCAAAAATGTTCAGTTGTATTATTCTATCAGTAAAAAATTGAATCGTTTCATTACCTTCTAAAATCAAGAAGTAAAACCTTCTTAATCAAGAGTAACATATTAATCAAGGCCGTATCCAGAGGGGGGGCCCGAGCCCCCCCCCCCCCCCGAAACCCGAAATGTTTTATAATGTTAAACAGAAAAAAAAGTTTTTTTTTTATTTCAAACGGCAAAAAAAAATTTTTTTTCCTTTTAACTATTAAACGAGTGAAAATTTGAAGAAGTACAAAAAAAAAAAAAAAAAAAAAAAAAGACAATTCAAATTCGCATTAGCTGCAAAACATACTTGAAAACAAGACTCTCATTAGCACTTCCAGCTCTCTTTACCAAATCAATTCAGGCTCAAGGCAAGCTACTCGTCAGTTTGATCAGCGCCCCCCTCCCCCATAAAACTTATACCACTCAGATTTTTACCCCCTAATCGCCGGGCCCCTAGTTTCCGACTAGGCTGAGCTTGCTTCTCACCGCCCTAATTCAATTAAGAGGGTACTTTGCTGGTCCCCATTTATAAGCATTTGTAACCCTCGAGGGAATTTAATAGTTAAACATGTCTTCAATCAACAAGACCACACAAAAACGGATACGTTCACAGACCCTCTGCTTTGTTGGACGCTCACCAATCTTAGACAAAAGTTAGTTTAAAAAAATCCATTTACAAATGCTTAAAAACCTTGAAAACTTTGTTAAATGTAGCTGTAAACCTTGAACTTTAAAGTTTATAACACAAATAAGGGGGAGGTGGGCATCAAGTTGCGCGAAACTCAGCTCCTTGATTAAAAAAATATTCTGCGTAATGCAAAAATCATATTCCAGCATTTTTTGTAGCAATTTTTTAAAAATGATTGTTTGTGACTCACATGTTTCATTTCTGACTATTCATTTAATACCTAATTCAGTATTTTAGAAGCTACTTTGTAATTGATTCCTTTATTAATATGTTAAGCACGAGAAAAAATATTACCCTACCTGTATTCTTTTTCTTTTTCTGTAGTACTAGTGATTGAAAAAGAAATTGTCGGTATAAGTATTTTTTAATATCTATTTTTAATCTTAAAAAGATGTGTCTTTCAAAGTATTAACAATTTCGTAAGACTGTCCAATCAACTATTAAAACGTCAGAGACTGGAATGTGCAAATGAAATGCTTTAACGAATTTTAACTGTTCTAGGGTCTTTGAAAATCAAATACCTTTTTGAAACTTCTTTAAAAGTGCTTCAATCCTATTTCTTATCAAATAATTAAACTATGAATTGACTAATTGGGCAGAATGTTACTATCTCGTTAATTATTTTTTAAATCTCTACACTATTTCTTTTAAAGAATTTTTTGTTTTTATACAATTGGTTATTTTATGTTTCTAAGTGCTGTGTCTGTCGGTGAGTTGGGGAACTGATCGAAAACTATTATGTAACTATAGTGAAAACCGATGTAAGCAAGTGATAATGTGTTAATCTTTTCTCCTCGATCTCTTGTCCTTCCTCTCTATCGCTTAATGTTAATCGTGTGTTAAACTAAAAATTTTTTTATGCTTTGATTAATCCTAATTTTGCAAAAGAATGCAGAAAAGTTATGAGATTTTTGTTTGCCTACTTTTCCAACATGTTTTTGAAGTCCTAATTACCCCATATAAGGCCTCAAAATGCAGAATTTTAAAACTTTTTTTCAAAAATTTACCCGGGGGAGAAACCCCCGGACCCCCTAAAATTACGAATATTCTACCCCACTTAAAAATTTCTTATTGCATATCTCTCTTGATACCCCTACCCCCAATAAAGGTCAGTTCAAGAAAATAATAAGAATAAAGAAATGGAAAAAAAAAACAGCAACACACATCAAACATCGTGGGGGAAGGGGGGTCAGCTAGACATTAGACTCATAACACACACAAAAATGTATGTGTGTTTGGGAAATGTGCGAAACTGGGCCCCTCCCGAAATTTTTTTCTGGATACGGCCTTGATATTAATACGCATGTATATAATTCGACATTTGAATATCCCCATAGAATAAAAGATAGGGGTATTTGAAAAGCAGTTTTTGTTAAACGTCAAGTATTTCGACAGATTAAAAATCGAAATATATTTTAACGATCGATTCATTTTAACTAAAGGAACCAAAAAAAAAAGTAAGCTCTGGCAATAACGAACTCAGCATTTGTTATCAATAACGCCAACGAAAGATATTAGCGAAGCACGAAATGCAAATCATGGCATTAAAATAGTATATACATAAACGAAAAATAAAAACAAATAAAACGTTCAAAAAGAACAAAGCGCTCTTTAGGGCTCAATCCCAGCGAAACCACAAGTTGTGTGGGGAACCTGGAGTGTGTGAAGATGTGTCGGTGAAACATTTCATAAATCTCTCACACCTATTCGAACACAACCTTGGAGTATTGAAGACCTAAATTTCTCAGAATAACTGAACACAAAATTTTAAAACTTAGATTACTGAATTTTTATTTGCTCTGGAATTTTCTCACTCTTTTTAAAGCGTTCATCCACCCCCCCCCCCTTTTTAGCCTACTTTCCCGTTAAAAATAAAAGAAAGACGAAAAAAGTATTAAAAGTAGCTTAATGCATCTAAAAAATATCGCCAAGTCCAAAAAAAAAATCGCCAAGTTAAAAAAAATATCGCCAAGTCCAGAAAATATCGCCAAGTTGAAAAAAAAAAGGTAAAATGAATATCGAAAAATTAAAAATTTGAAAGTAGGGTATTGAGATGGGGAATTTGTGTGTCGGTCTGTCGGTCGGTCTGTCGGTCTGTCTGTCCCCCCCTAATAACTTTTGAATGAACATTCCGATTTGGACAAACTTTTTTTTGTTGGAAAGATCTCGGCGAGTACAGCTCATTCCCATATTTGATTTTTTGATTTGAACAATTTTTGGTTCAACTTTGAGCCGTTCAAATAACCGGTCCCGCGATACTAACTTTTTAATGAACAGTCCGATTTGAACAAACTTTTTTTTGTTGGAAAGAACTTTTCAAGGATACTTCATTCCCGTATTTACATTTCCGATTTGAACAATTTTTCGTTCAACATTGAACCGCTCAAGCAAGCTGTCACCCCTAATAACTTTTGAGTAAACAGTTCGAAAAAAAAATGACTGACTGTGCAGACGATTTTTTGTTTATTTATTCATTTGTTTTATTGAATTTATTATTATTATTATTATTATTATTTTTGGCAGACGATTTTTTTTGTAACAAAAATGTTTCATTCACGAGGGCATTTTATTCTTTATTTATATTTAACAACTGGCAACGGATTAAAAGTGAAATTCGAGACATTTTATCAACGGACGAGTTTTTTTTTTCTTTTTTTTTTCTTTCTTTGATAAAATGTGTTTTGATGTACTTTGTACTTTTAATTTTTTTTTGAAAACAATTGAGGAATTTTTCTACGGAAGAACTGTAACTGTTACATTCTTTAAAAGGTGCGACAAAACTTTATTTATTCATTTATTTACTTTTTATGTGTCTATTTCATCTGATGAGAGGGGTATATTTTGCTTTTAGAAATCAGCTTCAAGTGCTAAAAAGGTATGTTTGACATAATTTTTAGTCTTAGATAATCAAGAGAATAATGATCAGATGCTAGAATGCCGATGTCGATGTACGGGAAAGTAGGCTCGTTTAGTTCTTGACAGAACTTCTTGTTTTCTTTCTTTCTTATTGTCATTTCGCACATATCCTTAAAACAGTTACGTAGCCGGTT
>JAXGGA010012087.1:0-39981 GCA_038373865.1 Uloborus plumipes | reverse complement strand
AAAAGATTCTAGCACTAAAATACCATTAGTTTTATTTGTGGAAAGACTTGAAGACCTTGCCTGTCTACTTGATCTTGAACCATGTATGCTTATTATTTTAACTGCGTTTTGTTAAAAACCATACCAGTTAGAACAAAAAAGCATGGGTAGTAATTTTTTTGCAAGAAAAAAACAGCAATAGATTATGGTTTATTATGATTATTAGCTTTTTTTTTTTGTATTAATGAGTTTTTTCGTTACTAAGGCTTTAATCACGACTTATTAACGACATTATTACTATTATTTTCAAAGATCAATATTGACACATGTTAAAGAATTGCAAATTTTCATTATTTTTATTTGAATTTATCAGTTATCCTCATTTTCCTTGTTATGGGGCATAAGTACGTGCTGCTGACTTATACTCAATCGTCTGAGGTAAAAGTTCGACAAGGAATCTTAGCGAAATTAATAATAACCCAAATGGTCTAAGCCTCTAATAGTATTAACTCAATATCTTAATGCATAAAATTCATGTACAATCATTGGAAATTTTATAAACAATTCAATAGAAATTGAAGAAAGTGGGAAACTGCGTACTTTTATCCCTAACTCCCCTTTTGGATTCATGGGGAGCGATATTAAAAGGTAATTAGCAAAATCTCGTATATTAACTTTTGGATAATATTTTATACAAGTAGTTATCAGGAAATAGTACACGTTTAATTGCATAGAAAATAAGTTTACTCAGCGTTCAGAGAGGTAATTAATTTGTGATTCTTTTTAACTGCCATTTATTTAACATCAATAATATTTAACATCACCACCTTTCATGTAATCTTATCTTTATGACATAATGCACTACCTAAAACAACAGAAAAATCTTTGAGGACAGAACACTATTGAATTTAAATCATAATTAAGTTACAAAATCACCGCTACAAAATTCGATACGATCTATAAAATCTGAGAGCATAAAACTTAGCATTTGCTCAAATTTTGTAAATAATGCATAATTAACGGACCTAAAGGTCGTTGATAAACAGCTTCTAAGCACAAGTTATGACATGAGCGTTGCATGAAATCCTTAGCTTAGAGATTTTAACTCCCAACTAATTAAGATTCGATACGTAAGCTTTTAAATTCAACTCTGTTATTATTCTGTAATTATGTACATTGTGCTCATGAAACCAATAAAGTGTATTATGTCTATGGAACTACATTTTACTTTAACTTAGCTTTCAACCGTGAATTCGTTTGAGTATGAAGTATAATTGAAGTAGTTTTGCATTTTAAAGGTGAAAGTTCAGACGTACTGCTTCTGGAAATGGATATTAGACTTAGATTCAGTAAAACTCACTTGTAAGAGCTGTTCAAGAAATATTTCCTTGCCTGGACAGTTGCTTAAAGCAAAACCTTTCAAAAATGTACTCATAATATTTAAAACCATAGCTGCACCTGTTAAAAGGAAAAAAAAATGACGACAGTGGCCGGTAGTACAATTTTATTGATAGCAACTTTTTTAGAACAATGGCCTCTTTTTCTACTCAAAGTGCACAGAGTAAAAGCACCGAATATGGGAGATACCTTTTTCTTTCGTCACCTAAAACTGATATGATGAGGTAAAATAATAAACATTAAGCGAATTATAATGTTTATTAAGTACTGTTCTCTTGAGAGTTAATAGATCAGAGATACAAGTTGATTTTGAGTATGTTTGATGAAAACTATAAAGTAGTGATTGGTAAGGTATGAGACGGCGACTAGAGGCTCTTTTTTTCTTTCCTAAATAGAAAAATAAGCAAACATAATAGTCTTCTAAGTGACAAAAAGAATGCTGTGCGAAATTTGCGGAGACTGACTTTATCATGGGTTAAATAAAAGCGAAAAAAATGATGGGAAAACTCCTGCAGGAAAAATTGTGACCCTAAAACCCCAAAGGGAAGAGTAGCAACTGAAAATTAGCATATTTTTGAAAAGTGAATAGAGTAAGATTTTGAAAGTGAAATTTCTGTTAATGAGTCTAAACCTTTCATGAAGTAATAATTAAAATTTTGTTGTGTAATTAATGACTGATGTTACTAATGTTACTGATTGAAGATGCATTGTTTATGAAAAGAAAAGAAAAACGATATTTTTATCTTTAAGCTCATTTTGTTAATTTAAAGTAAATTTAAATTACAACTGTTTCAGAATTATAATGATTTGATTTAGTTAAATACTATCTTTTTTATTGATTATAATATGTTTTGTGATATTTCAAGTGGGGACAAATAACCTGATGGAATGGTGTGACTTGTCTGACTGTCAGGGTAATATGGCATGAAGTTGCGATTTTTTTTTTCGAAATAAATAAATTATTTCGTATTTGTTTTAACGATATATTTTACACAACATCTCGACCTACGTTGAGAAAGGTAGGATGTGTTGTCTTTCGTCTTAAATTGACAAAGTATTTTTTTTTTTTTAATGTTTTTGTCATGTAGAGCATGGTACACCAACTTAACCTACGTCAAGATTTGTGAAAATTGGTTCTGTATTATATTAAGAAAATGGATGGGACATACGTGTCTAAATGGCTCTATAGAGATCTACAACAATGTTGCACAAATCTGTAACCATTTTCCAAAAGGTAATTAATTTTTTATTTAATCCAGAAATAACTGGATAATTAGTGATATTACCAGCTTTAATCATTCCAATAAAAATGCGATCGTGGATTAAAGAAGTAATGTTTTCAACCAGTGTACCTCATTTGCTACGTTTTCAAAATTAAACTCGACCCTCTTTCAAATAATACTAATAATATGTTTTGGTAATATTAAGATCCTTATTCCTGAATAATATAGAAAAAAATCTATTTCATTATTTATTTGTGTTTGTAAATGTAATTTTAATGTAAATTTTGAAATCAGTAGGCACATATCTGTACCTCAGAACCAGACAAGTGTAAGTCCATTTTATTAAATTTCAGCAGAGAGCGAAAACGATTGATGATTGCATGCTAGGAATGGGACTCGCACTCTTTTAACACTGCTAAATACAGTGATCTCTCACTTATGCGCCTGCCCAAGGGACCAACAGAAAAAGGCGCATAAGTGAGAGAGACACATAAGTGAGCAAGCCTATTCAAAAGGACTAAAATGCTATATAAGTTCTAATGAGAGCATGAATAAGAATGTTTCTATAGAAAATGGTCATATTACTACGGCTTGGCAACTACTGTAACCTAACTACAATGATAAGGAGAAAATAAAAATTGTAGCATACCTAGTCACAAACTGGTCCTTTTAAAACGATCCATGATAGATAATTATCCCTCTCCGAACTCTAGTTCATGTGGAAAAAATGCCTTCTGTAAGCAATAAAAGCGAAAGATTAAAGAGGAAAGTGAAGAAACATGCTCATTTTTTACGAAAATAAATTTAATTGATTGCATTTTACGAAACATTCGGCGCATAAGTGAAATATTTAAGGGTGATTCTACGCTATTTGAATTCAGACGGCCAATGGAAAAACTTCATGTAAAACTGATTTTATTAATGTTTTTGTATGCTTAAGCATTACAGACTATTATCTTGTATATGAACCACCCAATTAATTCACTACAATTATTTTATTTTAGCATTTATAGCTGAAAATAGTCATAAATGTATACTCCCCTGGCCTGTCTAAATATTAGTTTTTATACAAACATGTTCGACGTTGAATTTTGTCTAACTTGGCATTATGTTTTTTGCCATTATCATACACTTACATTAACAGAGAAACATATTTCATCAGTAAACATTGAAAAAATATTTATTATTATTTAAAAAGATATACACTTTTTAACGAACCATATCAACAGTGTCACCCTCACCTGGTGAACTTCAAAGACTGAAATTTTGCATAAAAAAGCCATATGGATGATGTTGATTGCGAATAACCAGTGTAATACTGAGTAAAGCTAAAAGCAAGCTAAGAGTTTTCAAAAAAAAATCGAATATTATTGCATCGGTTCTCGTTGCAAGTACCTCAAGTCGTACTGCACCAGTCGCTGTAGTATTTCCCCTGGTAAGTATAACTTTTTATATTTCATCGTGACATAAGTGTGCGTATGTATAATGCAATGCTTATTGTATGCAGACATCACGGTTCACGTGAAGTTCTGGTAAGAAGAACGCGTGATGTTGTTTTCATAGGTAATGTGTGATTTTGTCACTTCTCTGGCGTCACTCCCCTGGCAGTTTTGTTCCAAAAAGGGTAAATATACATTAAAATTGTGTTATAAGCATAATTTATTTTATTTTTAATCTTAATTGCCCCCGTAAAAGCAATTTGAATGAACGTAAATATGCGGGAAGTATTTGTATTTGGGATCTACGTTACGACTTGTATGCAACATGTCGTGCTTTCAAGATTGATTTTTTAAATTTTATTACAACGCGAATTTTTTTTTTTTTTTTTTGAATACAGGTCTAATATAAATGAGTCCATACTATGATTTTACACCGAAAAATAAGTGAAATAATAGTAAATCAAACCAGAATTCTGCCAACAGTGTCACTCCCCTGGCAACGCATTTTCCCCTAGTATCGATAAAACGCCGAAAATTGAAATTTCGTCTGGCCCTTACCACTACAATCATAAAAATAGCGGCTACTAGTGATATAATGAGTGTGATATTAAACAGATTTTTTTTTCTTCGGGGACACAAAAAATGCATTGACCGTAGAATCACCCTTATCTTTAGAGCGACGTATAAACAAATGAAATTATCATTATTTTACTATGAAATGTTCCGGGACCACTGAAAATCGTCTTATAAGTGAAAAAGGCGTATAAATGAGGCGTTTTATAAGTTAGAGTTCACTGTAATTATGAAGGAATTTCTTTTATAGAATAACGTTCTCATCGGCAGATACAGAGTAAGATTCTATATAGTGATAAAGTGTATAGTAATAAAGTGAAAATCAGCATTTTCGGACTTGCGTCGTTCTGGTTCTGACGTACAGATATGTCCCGTAGTCCTTCAAAGGTTAAACAAATATCGTGAAATAAATTAAATGAATAAAAAAGTCTCTATAGCTGAAAGTTTCATTCGAAACAAACACAAAAGTTATCTTACGCCTCCTGATCCTAATAAATTTTCCAAAAACAAAAACTTATTTTATATTCCGATCTTTTATTTGCAACCGAATACCGCACCATATTATCATAAACCAAGTATCAGAAAACTTTTGAAACCTTTTCCTCGGCTGTAAACATTTGCGCAAGCAAAAATCAAATGTTCACTTTCAAAACTGTAATCTCAAAACGAAAAAAAAAAAAAATCTATCGAAAAAACGTGCAGTCTTTCGGATAGTGTATGTAGCAACATATGTCCAATATCGATTCGTTCGAACACTTCTGTAGCAGGCTGCGAGGAAAACTCACTTATTTAAGAAACCCACATTTATTTTTGCAATCAATACTGGGAACATGTGGAGAAATAAACGAAAAAGTCGCGAATATCTTATTTCCTTCATAGTATAGATAGCTAAAATTTAAGATTTTCATGAATTATACATTTTCTACTAATTAAATTAAAACTACAGGGTGACCAAAACGAATGACGGGATTTAAAGCGGGATTATTTCTAAACAGGAAACCACTTGATAGTGTAATAATGAAGGAAATTTAAATGGATAATAATCTAAATAGATAATATGACCACAATCGAAAAAGCATCTCGAAATAGATTTTAGCGTAGAAATTATTTTCCCTCGTCCATCCGTTATCGAGATATAAGATCTTAAAATCTGACGAAATTTTTTTTAAAGTGCTAAATTTGAGGACTTGGCAAGAAATTGGCTCATTTAGTTGCACCGTCTGCATGTGCAGGACATCTATCTACTAATCACGTGAAAGAAGTTTTATATGCCTCTCTGAAACTTGCTTAATTTGGTGACTTTTCTTGGAACTTTCGTCGGACTTAGACTTCATATTTTTATGACGAGGTCAAACATTTTATGCGTCAAAAAACATCCCACTATGTTCTTTCAATTGCTAATTATATGTTTTTCTTTGTTACCCTATCGTAACTTTTCTTGGTAAGAACATAAAAATTAGTGAAACGATTTTATACATACTAAAACCTTTCTAAAGATGTTCTATGTGACCATCATCTAACGTCTGAATATTAGATCCATATTTAAACTCCTACCATACACAATGTACGCTATCACAAAAGCAATTGCTGCAATGATTCAGCTTTTCAACGTCAAGATTAGCAGGCAGGGGGGGGTGGGAGGGGTATTAACACAACATTTCCCTTGCATATCCCAAAAGGAAGGAATTACATGATCTTTGGTCTGGTGATCTTGGCGGTTCCATCCTAAAGTACTAAATCACCTCTTCCTTAATCACCATTTTGACTAAATCTCTACTAATAATAAAGCTGAAGGTTTGTCTTTCTTTCTTTCTGTCCTTCTGTCTGTCTGTTACGCGCGTAGCGCCCAAACCGTTCGGTCGATTTTCATGCCACTTGACACAAAATTAGTTTGTAGCATGTAGTTTTGCACCTCGAAGCGATTTTTCGAGAATTCCATTTCGTTCTTTTTCTATTCGAATTCTTAGCAGAAGTTCGATAAAATAGGGAAGAAATATTTCATACACATTTTCAAGTCTTATGTCATTCGAAAGCTTGAAATTTTCTGCACAAAATGAAGTTTTTTCGAAGTTTCTACGATCATCAGGAGAGCTGTAACAATTGTTTTTAGAATCCCGGAATTCAAGGCTTATCTTCAGTAAAGCAAGCCAAACGATTCTAAAATGGTTAATGAAATGAATTATTTTATCAACGGAAATCAACTTTTAATGTTGTTACCATGGTTACGTTTTTATTTCGTTTTTTTGTTTCGTTCTTTTTCCATTAATAATTTTTAAAATGTATTTGTTTTTGTAGCAATCCAAACTCCAAGCCTTATTAAAATTAGTCAAATGAAATATAATAAAATCGTGATAAGATGGCACCTGTCAATCAAATGAGAAATCAAGTCCTTTCTTTAAAAAAGGTAGAGAAGGAAGAAACTGACGCGTACCATTTTTGTGAGTTTAGAGATATTTTGGCGATCTAACGAGTTGTGTAGAAGAGGGAAACATTGTTTAACTAAATGAGGTCAAAAAAGAAACATGATAGTAAACCATTCTACATTTATCGTCTGGCAAAACATATTTTATTTCCTTTTTTTTAATTTCAATATAAATTGCAGTAAATGGCTTGAGTGAACGAGTTTGGCTTTTAATTTATCATTTGCTGGTTGATGTTTGTCGATGTTTATAGTTTTTATTATCATGGTGAAGAATAATGCACGAAATTTCTATTATTTTGTTTTTGAAGTTAGGAAAGAAAACTTTCTTCTTCTTTTAAACTTTGGTAAGATTTCTGTGAGCAGCAAAATTGTTCTTATTTTTTCTTTTGGCTTATTTTTGTGCACCTCCCCTTGGGGTTGCATTCGAATTTCCCCAAGGGGGTTTTTACCCCTTTTATGGGGTAAATCAGTGTTAATTTCAATGCAGACAAAAGTGATATGAATTGGCGCGAGCACTTGGCGAAATATCGCCAAGCTTTTAGTCGCCAAGTGTTTGACGCCAAGTTGGCGGCAAATTTGGCGAAAAAATTTATTTTTTTTATTTGGGTTCAATTTGGTGCTATTGGCGATATTTTTCGCAAATCCACTGAATGATGTTAAAATCGGCGATATTTAGGAGATTAATCATTGAAAAACATTTTTTTGCATTGTTTTGTGGCAAACTAGGGATGTAAATGTTTGAATTGTTATCTTGCTCACTCCAAGCACTATTTTAGCACTTAAGGCATCTACTAAGAAATTTACACGTAAAAGGAAGTAGTGTGGGGTCCATGCCAAATTTTTATATCATTCTTTAAAAGAACTATAGTTGAATAACTAAAATAGAGTATTTTTTCTGCTATATCAATTTTTTACAAATGAATTTTTCATTTTATACCACGGGCAAAGCCGTGCGGGTACCGCTAGTGAATAATAAATAAGAAGTGAGACACACACAATAAAACGCAGAGATATCCAGTGTTAGACACTTGAAAATTTATAACTCCCTCTTTCATTAAGGCTCTACCAGAGGGTTGTAGGTCCAGTACTCCCGGATCGGTATCCTTATGAAACCACGTCCTTTATTTTGAATCAACCTGTATTTTACATTATTCGTGAAATTTTACTATGACATTTTGTAAAATGATGTAAGGTTGGTTTTGATAAGTAGGTCACTGTTATAAGTGGACCCCCCCCCCTAAAAATAATGATATGCATTCTGCTGTAACACATTTTTACACTGATCATGCCACATTTAACCACAGTGATTGGTTTTGCATAGATTTGGGAGTTATGAAACTTTTTTCTTGGTCCAAGAGGTTATGTTAAAAAATCTTCAGAAAAATATTTTTTGGCGAGTTCAAGCAACATTTTTCAAAGAATAATTCCAGGGTTTTTTTATTGTTTTTTTTTTTTTTTTTGATCATGTCGTTTTGTACAGTTTAACCAAAAGTACACACTGCAATAGGAATTTTTACACAAAGTATTAATAATAAGTGTTTTAAGGGGAAGGGTCCCAATTAGCCCGTCGTTCTCCCCATAAGATGTAAGTAGGTTTGCCCCACGGTTTACATAGTATCGCATGTAATCATAATCCCTTAATATCACGGGACGCAGGAGCGTCCCGCCCCGCCAAGAAAACTAAATACAAGCCGCCAAGAAATTTCCGTCACCAAGAAAAATGTAAAAGAGCGACTAAGGACTGATTACGCGAGTAACCAAACCGGGGTTTTCACCCCTCTGTATCTCAGCCCCATAAAGATCCCTAGAGTTGATTTTTGGTATACTCAATCTCCAGCGGCCCCTGACGGCACATACTAAAGCAAAACATCCAGGACCCTCAGGGGGAGGGGTGATAAATGTTATAAAATCGCTATTTTTCGCACTTTTTAAAAATTGTTTGACAGGGGTCCAGACTAAACGGTAACTCGGATTGAGCTCTCATTTTGCACCCACATTTATTTTGTCCCAAAGCTCGGCATAGGGGGTTTTTCGACCCCCACCCCCTCCCCCCTCGTTTTTATTTTCCGTATCTTTTCTCCCCGGGGGTCTTTAGTGTTGATTTTTGGTATGAATATTCTCGATGAGACATTGAGGAAGTATACCAAAATTTACCCCCCGGGGTCATCGCAGACCGGAGTTATTAATGCTTAAAATTGGTCCGATTTCTATCTACTAGCTCTGTTCAACATCTGAGCATTTATGTTGTCATTGTTGGGCGACGAGGAAAGAAAACTCAATGATTTATAATTTCATCTGTTGCCAGTTTCTATTTGTTAACAAATAAAATATTTGTAATTGATTTTATTGCATAAGGCTTTTAAAAGGGATCTTCAATTTAGTTCATTTTAATATGAGATCGGCAGTATTGTTAGCAACTAGCTTTGTTTTGCGTTGGTTCGGGTGGTACATTGTGATTGATTTCAAATTTATCCTAGACTGAAGAAGATCCTTGAACTTTTGCACCAAATACATGCCGCCAAGAAAACCACATATGTCGGACCGCCAAGAAAAATGTTGAAGGGAAAAAAAACATGCAAAGTAAATTTTGAAGAGAAAAAAAAAACAGGCAAAGAAATAATATTTATGCAAAAACATGTGATATCTCCCCAAAAACAACAGTGTTGTAAAAAAATCCCCCGCCAAGAAAACCTTAAATACTCAGCCTTAAAAAGTTATGATATCGAGTTTTCCCGCCAAGTTTGTGCCAAACTACAACTAACCTGCATGGATAGTTCTTTTAAATTGTTTTCAGTCCTGCCAGGCGGGAAGTTTTTACTCATTAAGCAACCACCTCACAAGACAAAGCTTCCCGCCTGGCAAAACTGAAAACAATTTAAAAGAACTATCCACACACGTTAGTTGTAGTTTGGCACAAACTTGGCGGGAAAACTCGATATCATAACTTTTTAAGGCTGAGTATTTAAGGTTTTCTTGGCGGGGGATTTTTTTACAACACTGTTGTTTTTTGGGAGATGTCTTTATACGAAAGTAAGCGTTCTAGTACTGCAAAATTTGCGTGCATCCCTAATTTCCTAACGCTTTCATAAGTTATAAATTTTCTTAGTAATTGTTCTATCATAGATACTTGAAATAATTTATATGTTGCCCAGACTTTGACTTTTAAAATTAATTTATTACGGATCGTTTGCACTACATTTTAATTTATCGATTCCAATGAGTATGCGTCTTTCGTTGCTATGGTAACGAAGGAATTATATTTCAAGAGCTTAAGTTAAGAATTTTTGTAGTTCTAGTGCGAGTCAATATGACGTTTTACAATGAATAAAATATTGTGCTAACAGCGTTATGTGTTTTAATTTGTATGTTCTAAATATTTGTGAGTAATTCAAATTTCCAGTACACATTGGAAATATGTTAGGAACACTTTAATTCTGAAAAAGTTCTCCAGCTGTTTGAATGAGTACTAAAATACGTTCGAATGTGCTCCTTTTAAAATTAAATGTCCTCAAAAATGTGCTCCGAATGTTTAACGCTCGTACTAGTGATTTGACTTATGAACACATTTTAGAATATATAAGGGGCACATTTGACATCAAATTGGGAAAAAATTTGGGAACACTTGTGAAATTATGTTTTTACTATCATTTAATGGAATCTCTTAATGTGACATTACTAGAAATTTCGTTACACTGAATCGCTACCGGTTGGTGTCGCTAATGCAGTCAAAAAGGATTGCTTTCCGTATTAGACTACTGTCAATTGCCCGCCGGCTGTAACAGCTGCTATACATAAGTACTGTAATATTAACAGCAAAAACTACGGATGCAACACTAAAAAAATTGCGTAACCTTATTCCGAAAAAAGCGGTGGCAGCATAGCTGCCTTTCAATGCAATCGAGTAGCTTAACTGATAAAACTGGTGTAACGTTTAGATATCGCTCATAACGTTACATCAGTTTTATCAGTTAAGTTACTCCATCACATTAGAGGCTGCTTTGGATGCAGAATGCTGCCACTGCTTTAACGGAGTCAGGGTACCGTAAAATGGGGTGTATAGGAACAGCGGGGTCAATCGGAACAAAACCTCCCGACCGTACAAAGAAATTCTTCATAAATATACTATTGAGTATTTTTCGCCATGAATTTTTTTTAGAAAGGTAAGATCATAGGAAGGAGGAAAAAATTACTTTTGTCAATCTGGCAACGCTACTGGCTTCTAAAGAGGGCTGCACGTTGAATGCGAGAAAACATCACATTTTCATAGACTGCAAAACTTCATATGCAAGAACAAACCTTCTTATATTTAAAAACTATGAGTGGTATGTTTCAATTATACATGTATCTGAACAACAGAATATCACATTAGAATTTACATTTTTTATAAATTGTGTCATAAAAGTGAAGAATTCTGAAAAATGCCATAGGAAAAAAATTTGCGGGGTGAATCGGAACACTTAGTTCTGTCGTTCTAATTCAAACTTATTTGAAGGAAACTGTTTGAAAAATCAAGATTCTAACCCTAATTCTTCTAATCAAGACAAGGACAAGGATTTATTACTGTTTATCCCTTCTCGTGAACAGCTAGATCTTAGAATAACAAAAGTTGCAGATTTCAAAAGATTTTTTTCTCCAGGAGACTTCTTTTTACTTAAAATAAAAGGGGGAAAGTCACATAGACTTTATGTAGTAAACGTCCAGCACACAGACAGTGATGAATAAGCGAAAAAATCTTTCAGGACAATCCCCGAAACCCAGAAATTTCAAAAAACTAAAGAAAAGGTAGAGTTCATCCCAAGAGATATTATGAAAAAACTTAAGCCAAGTCACAATTGCTAGTTTTAAGGACAAGTACATATTTGTGGACGACATGAGTGACTTCCATTCATGTTAAATCTTTGTATTTCAATTCAAAAGTATTTCTTAAAATTACTTTTCATTTTTCATAAGTTCAAAATTATTTTGAATTTTTACAAATTATAAACGTTTACTGGTACTGAAATTATAAATTTATTTGACAGTAATTATCTGTTCTTATTCTCCCCCATCAATATTACTCATGTTTGTGAGACCTATTACAGATTAAATTGAAAAAAATTAAAAATTTAACAAGTGTTCCGATTGACCCCTATCAGCGGGGTGATTCGGAACACCCATAATTTGCTATATATTTTAATAGTAATTGTTCAAAATCTTTTGTCTTTGCTTGGAATATCAAAAGTAAAGCAAGACCGAAGTTTTTATCCAAAAAATAAAATAAAAAAAAAATCTTTTAACTGCTTTTTTTACAATCAAAGCTGAAAAGTGTTCCGATTAACCCCATTTTACGGTACACATTTTTTTTTTACGGTGAAGAGATGGAGTGTTCAATAAATTTTACAAAATTCCTGCATGTTCTCAAATTCATAACCAAAAGTGAGAAAAACAAAAGTATAATAACCAAATAAGTGCTAACGTGAGTTCAAAAAGGTTTTAAATGCTCTAAAAAGGGGGAACAAATGTTAGCGTTCAAACGGTTCAAAGCATGTTAAAAAGTGCCTGAGCGTTTAAAATGATTAGATAGCCAGAGTGAGAAGAAGTTTTTCGCATCTAAATGCTTTAAGCTTTGATACTTAAAAAAATGCTTACACGACTGATAAACAGAAAATTTCTCTCTTTGCATTACTTGAAGTATATATTCTCGAGTAAGAAAACGATATTTTTTAGAGAAATAAAGAAAAAATATCTATAAAACCCATTCTGAACATTCCTTGAGAATTTGATCACGTTCTTTTGGCAACTTTCCGCATCTCCAACTTTCTTCACCAAACAAAGAAATCTCTTTCTTGGAGATTGTACAATAGCATAATAAAAGATCCCCGAGACGTGATAAGAACATTTCTGAAAGCAAAAGATTTGATTTTTAACTCTCAAGTTGTAAGTGAATAATGTAAGCCATCATATAATCATTGCTTCGAGTTTTTTTTTATTTTAGTGTGCTTGGCTTAAAAAAGTATTTTCCTTCTGTTTTGATAAAAAGTTAGCGCTCTTCCTTTTTGAATAGTTCTTGATATTTCATGTCAGCGAAAAGACTTCTTGTAGTTTCATGCATATAAAACTACGACAAATATACATTATTTTTGAAAACTTAAAATAAAGGTATTTGCCGACTAGATTGATATACATGTATATATACACTGCGATGCAAAAGTTTAGACAAATGGCAAATATGTGAATAAAAAGAAAACTATTCAACGAAATGCTTTCAAATTTCTACTGTAGGTACACAAAATGGTCTCAAATACGTGTCTGGAGTTCTTAAAACTATAACTGGAATCAAATTTTGGATATTACAAAAGACATTTTTTTACATTGTTGCAAAAGTTTAGACAATAGTCAGATTTTATGCAAATATCCCTTGAAATGTGATTGGTGGAGGAAATGCGGGACTTTATTATTCATTTATAAAGTGCAGAGATAGCTGAATAAATAATCAAAATCTCAAAAGCTCTGTAGTTCTTGTGTAAAGAAGATGAGAAAGTTTGGAAGCCGAAATTTGAAAATGAACCTACTTTATTAATTTTTTGTCTTTTAAATCGGTTCTAGTATGGTAGTACATTGTTTTTTACTTTGGGGAGAGCAAATTCAGACATGCGTATCGATCAAAAAGTCCAAGGAAAATTAGATTTCTTAAGGATGAAGGAATTGAAAAAACGGTTCAGACTGACGATTCGCCCCTTAATCCTACAAAACTTCAACTTGGGTCAAAAACAGCACGTGACAGCATAAGTAGATGAACAACTGAATCGGAATGCATAAAAAAAACAAAGAATTGTGCTTGAGCCTTTTCGGACAGATTGTCCCAAATAAGCCAGATTTTATTGGCAAAAGCAGCACAGCATATGATCATTGGATATTTCTCAAGTCCCGCGAAAAGAATTATAATCCATGTAGGCCATCCCAATTTTAATAATTTGTATCAAAGAAAGTACCATTCATTTTTTAGTCACTATGATACATATGCTGCTTTTCACATTAAAATCTAGCTTATTTGGGACACTCTGTCCGAAAAGGCTCAGGCACAATTCTTTGTTTTTTTTTATGCATTCCGATTCAGTTGTTCATCTACTTATGCTGTCACGTGCTGTTTTTGACCCAAGTTGAAGTTTTGAAGGATTAAGGGCCGAATCGTCAGTCTGAGCCGTTTTTTCAATTCCTTCATCCTTAAGAAATATAATTTTTCTTGGATTTTTTGATTATAAAAAAAATCTTATATTACTTAACACCAGCGGGTGACCGAGCTCCGCTCGAGGAAAACAGGTGTCGAAGCTAACTCGAAGATTTAAATTTTCAATTGTGATTTATCAAAACAATACATGCCATAAGAAAATTTGTGAAACCATTGGTGAAAAGATAACCGGTTGAAGTGCACCATTGTAAACTATTCTAAACAAAGTTAAGAGTTTGGAAAGGGCACTATTCAAAACAAAGATTAAGTTTGAAAAGTCATAGGAAATAAAATGTAACTGATAATAAAAAAAACTATACAATTAAAGAAATGGTATAAAGTGAGCAGTGTAAAGATTGAAGTGTGTTGAAGTTCAATATTGACAAATTTATTTAGAAAAACCAAACCTCGTGATTCCTCGTGGCCAAAAACCCCAGACCCCCAAGTTTACCGGAGTTAATTAATTCTGGGGCGATTTTCGACTTGGCAACCATTCCTCGTATTACCCCTAACGTGTACCAGGGGACCGAGCCCGCTCGGTTAAAAAAAAGAGGTTTGTAAACTCGCGTTTTTTTCTAAAGTGCGAAGTACTTATTTAGATAAACTTGAAAAGCATTTTTGAGCCTTTGGTTGCAATTACGCATTCAAAACAGCCGTAATTTATTTTAAAAAACACAACCCTATTTAATCTATGCTCACCGTAAAATCACACCTAATTTCATTTCATTTGGCGCCGAAGGCGCGGGAGGGGTTGATGAGAATGGAAGCAGAGTCCCTGTTCTCCAGTACGCATTTGGTTCCAGTTGGTTTTGACTTTCACTTCACTTCACACTCCAGGTTCCCCCCCCCCCCCGTTCATACCACAACTCGCTTTTTAACCGGGATGGTGCCCTGAAGAACGCTCTGCTCATTTTTAAACCTGGCCCAAGGGCCGAGCAAACCCTTGGCCCAGCACCCCCCAGAGGTTTCGTCTCACTTGGAGGATTTTGTGACCACGAACATTTTTAACGCCCCCCAGCCACCATTAATGAAGACGGTGGATCTTTGATCGGCGGCTAAATGATCGACCAGAGACCCTCCGGTTACGAGTCCGAGGACTAACCGATTGGACAACCGCGGCCTCAGGCCCCTATATAAACGAGCCGACGCATCAAGATTACCACTCAGGATCCAGCGCGTGTGTGAGGATTGTCTTTTCTGGCCAGTTATCGATTTTTGGTAACTTTTTACGTAAATTAACAAAGCTTGGCAATCTCCCGAAATTTTGCTCTGGTAACCCTAATTCCTCAACAATGAAAAATGAAAGTGAAAGTTAATGAGTTGGATCCAAAGTGGTGAAACTTAAGCTTGATGCGTCGGCCTGTCTATATAGCGGCTCTACCGCGGCCCATACCCAATTTTAACTTTATTTTTATCGATCTCTTTTAAATTTTAAAAACAATAACAATTCTAACGTGTTGCCAAAAATTATTTGCCAAATACCATAAACATATAAATTTACGCTGATGTGATTAAATATGAAATCCATTGTTGAAACGTTGTTGCTAAGAAACGGTAACAATAAGAGTAATCATAAAGAAAATGGCGTAGTAAGAAATCTTCTCAAACTTTTAATGAATCCTATCTGTAACTCCGAACTTTTCGACCGTAGCGCTTCGAAACCGGCGCCAATCGATTCCCCGTGGCCAAAAACCCCAGACCCCCAAGTTTACCGGAGTTTATTAATTCCGGGGCGATTTTCGACGTGACAAACATCTCTCGTATTATAGTATAGGATTTAATTTTATGCCTGGAAGACTAATATAACCACACAACTCCTCAATTCCGGTCTAGACCAACTCACACCCTCCCCCCCCCCTCTCCCAACAACTTGAGCAGCCTGTCACTGCTTGTCAGTGTAGTAGCTGTCTATGATCAGTGCAGGTGTTTGCAGATAGTCTAATCTTCAAAACAGTGTATTTCACTTATATTACAAAGAGTGATTTATTTTCTGTTTTTTTTTTTACTATGAATATAATAAGTTTCGTAAGTAAGTGTTTTTATTTGTGGGAATTATAAACAATAAACTATATAATAAATTAATAAATTTAAACAGACTGGAAGGTTATGTTACTTGTTTTGACTGTTTTTAACAGACTTCAGATGAATGTATTCAGGCCTAGGAGTCTCAATTTTTGGTTTTCATAATTTTATTACTTTTATTTATGGCAAACTGTAAAGTTCTTGTAGTTTCTACAAGAAAACAGATGAAAATACAGCTAGTAGGTCAAATTTCTTAAACATTAAATCAAACCAAACTATCTTCTAAACGTGAAACTCAGTATTTTTTTATTACAAAGAAAAGTAAAAGCAAACAATCCGTGAAGCTGTTCATTGGACTTCCAAAGATGTATTGGAAATTTGGAATAAACAGCTTCTCTGTATTTCAAAACTTGAGTCTAGTGAAAGTGAAAAAATTACGTCCGCAGGTTATGAATTATTCCTTTCATGGGGTGTACTCATTAAGGTAAAGAGTATGAGTTTCGACACAACCACATCTAATACCAGATCGCGAAAAGGACTTGTATTCATTCTATTTGGGTAGAAAATGTTAAAATTCAACATAATTTTCATTAGTAATTTTTGATATTATAAAAAAACCTTATATTACTTGGGCCTTCGCCTGGGCCAGATAATTCATTATTCAAAAGATTTCAGAAAAACTGGCAATTAATCAATAAAAAAGAGTATACAACGTTAGAAACTGATGAAGAATTTATTAAAAAGCTCCAAGATGTGAAAGATAAAATAATCAATTTTGCTAAGAAACAATTGACAGAAAATCAGCCCAGAGATGATTAGAATTAACTCTTGCAATTAAGCATTGTATTTTTGGGAGGAGAACTAGAAAATGGCGTGTCATTTAAAAAGCTTGCAGGTTTTCACCGAGCAGGTTGGATTTTAAAGTCTATCTATTCTCTGAAAATATTCTTGTTTCGAGAAGAATTCAGATAAACAGAACATGAGGAGAAAGGTTTACAAGAAATCTTTATTTTTACAGTCTTAATCTGAATTAAGTATTGGTTCCAAGCTCCATCCGCTTGTTCAGCCCCTAGAAAGGACTTAGAACTTCTCAGAGATTTAAAGAAGTATGAGGATGTGAACCCTGTCACAGCTAGAAAAGCAATAAATAAAGTATGTGGTCATTTATAGTATTTCTCAAAGAAACTTATCGCCTTATCATTTTTTGACTACAAAGGGAAATGAAACTAAGAAGAAAATGGTGGAAGCTCCAAAGAAAGAAGGAACTGATTTTTGCCCAAAAAGAATTAATGTAGACATTGAAAACATTAGTAATAAAAATCTAGAAGATTTTGTCACTAGTAAACCAAACGATTCTTTTTTTATTACCGGATTAAGCACCGATTTTCTCAAAAAAAATAGTTGAAGACTGGATTGAAGACAAGGAATATATTCAAAGTCAGGAGATAGTAACAAAATTTAAGGTAGTCAATGAAACAGCAGAGAGCGGGGTGTCCTTAATCTAAGAGTACCACAAAATACTGACCATAGATGAAGACCAGAAGCAGTATATTTTGCTTCTTGTGAAGTCCTTCAGAAAAAAGTTCCCGAACTACAAAAAAGCAACTTTTCTTTCTGCATAATGAGTTTTTTGCTTGTTAATTCTGCATCAAAATCTTTTTGTGGACTCTAAACAACTAATATAAGCTTGTATTAATTCTGTAATAAGTTTTTTTTAAATTGTGACAATCAAACATATTTTGTAAAAATCTGTTTTTTGTCTAATGTTCCTCTTGTTTTTTCACATCTCAAAAGTGAATTGTAACACATATATCATACAAAATTAGCTTTGGGTAGCATATATAGACCTTCAAACCTCATTTTAGTTTTTATTATGTAAAAGAATAAAATCTTATAATAAATACTATTTTTTTTAAATAATCACTTTTGTTGAAAATGTTACATTTTTAAATCTTTAGTAGCGACCTTTAAATTTTTCTCAAAAAATCTCAAAAAAGTAATTTAAGATTATCTTATTAGGTAGAACAAAATGGGAGAGTGACCCAAGAGAAAAGAAACAAAAAAATATTTTTAGTCATTTAAGCATCACCCTAGTATATTGTATTAGCTTTAGAATGGAAAACATTTGAAGCAACATAACAAACTAACAATGTTTCAGTCCTAGATTCTGCATTTACTTCAAACGTAATACTACTCCACCTGGTGTGTGATACATTATGTTCAAAGACACTTGTATACTAATACAAATACAAGTTCCGATTCAGATACAAATTGACGACCAGAAACTGTCTCTGGGTCCAGCTAAGCTGGCCTAGTCAATTTACCAATATATATCAAAATCCCGGTTAAAAACCATTCACCCCCATACAAGTAACAGCTGACTTCGCCAAAGTATTCCAAATGCATGCAACTCTGTTGATGCAGTCGTTTTTTCTTATTTCAAAATTAGATTGGGATTTAAAAAGCTTAACACAATGTCACCATGTTTCCATCTGTGCAGAAATTTAGTCCATCAATACCCTCCATTTTAATTAATCAACGCAAATAACTGGTTCATGTCTCCTCTTACTCTTTTTTGCTCAAGACTATACATATTAAGCATTTTTAGTCTGCCATCATAGTCTAAATCTCAAAGTCCATTAGCCAACCTATTAGCCCGCCTTTGAACATTTTCCAACAAGTAAGTCTCCTCGAAGCTGTCGATGCAAAAACTAAACACGCGTTTTAACTGAGATCTTACACAACTTCTACATAAAGGTAGAAGAACATTTTCAGAATTACGCGAAATAGAATATTTGATAAAATCCAACAGCCTGCGGCTTTATTACTTCCTATACTGCACTGCTGATGAAGCCAAAAGTCCATTCTAATTAAACACTCATTTTAACGATCTTAAACATCTGAATCATGCCCCCTCTTACTTTTCTTTGCTAAAGACTGTACAAGTAAGCCTTCTAAGCCTGGTATCATAATTAAAAAGCCCATTTATAAAAATGGTAGTCCTCCCTAAAATTCTTTCCAGTAAATTGGTAATTTCTTAAAATAAGGAAGCCAACACTAAACAACTTACTCCAAATGAGGCCCTACCAAACTTCTGTACAAAGGTAACTTAGTTATACATCTAGTTATACGAGCTTAAAAATTAACTAGCATTTATTAATCAATAAAAATTTATTAGAAGTTCGGTCTGGAATCATAAAAATCTTTTTCCGATTAAAAATCTTTTAAAATACGCAGAAGTCCTAACTTTTTTATTGAAAACCTCTCACAAAAAATATTCCCTCAAAATATTACAACACTCATAAAAACTTTAAGAACAATTTTCGCCCTAGCGACAGTAAACGAACACCCTTTCAGTTCCTTGAACCAGAAATTATCAAGGCTCTCACTAAATCCGCCTGCTTCTGCTGGTTTCGGTAATTGTAGTTTGATGAGCAAGCAGTTTGAGGGAAGCTCTCTCCCTCTTAGCTCCCATTAATATCGATCTAGGAGATACTTGAGGCTCCAGCGTCGAAGATCTTAAGCTTGTTACGCTGGATCTCCATATCGAGGGTCGCTTCGAAACTATTCACACGAAAGCGTAGAGGCCCAGTGACAAAAATTTTAGTACATGTAAAAGATTGAGGGCGTATAAGATTGAGTAAATAATAATAGTGCGTTTGTTTGCTGGTTTGTCTGTATGTCTGCACCGGGTTTTTTCTGCACATTTGTATGTTTGCTTATTTGTAGGTATCTGTCTGTTAGTTTTTCTTTTTTTGTGTTTTTTTTCTTATTTGTAGGTGTGTTTTATTGTTTTTGTATTTGAAGGGCCAGAGGGAACAAAGATGAGTCGCTTTTTCGTCAATTTTGAGATATTAGCGCTATCTAGGGACTATGAAGGACTAGTATCATCTGGTAGAACAACAAGGGGGAAAAAGATGAGAAGCGACCAAAATGTGTATGAAAACTCGAAAAACTAGATAAGGAGCTACGAGAAATCAAACTTTGTTCTTCGTTTTTCTCGAAATCGCTTTTTGGTCACTTTCATCTTTTTTTCCCCTTGGCCCTTCATTTATTTTCTTGTTTGGGTGTTTATGTGTTGTTTGCTTGCTTTATTGTACTGCGCGTTTTTTTGTTTTTTGTTTCTGCCTGTTTGTGTGTTTCTTAGCTTATTTGAGGGCGTGTGAGTGTTTTTGCCTATTAGTTTTTCTTGTTTGTGGATGTGTTTTCTTTTTTTTTTCTTATTTGTGTAATTATTTATGCATTTGCTTGATTTCTTGCGTGTTGATAACAAATAGAATAGTCTCCTAGATACACCCTCAGATCTGCATTCAAAAACTGGAATAATTTTTACTGGAAAACCTGAAAGGTTTTTTTTTTTTAATTGAATAGTTCTTCTTTAGCTTCCGTTAGTCTTAGCCTACGAGAATTACTATTCTTCACGATTACTACAATTATATATGTAAAGGAAAATGTCTAAAATGTTCTTCATTCAAATAGTGTTGCTTCTAGCACTTATACATAAGCACAAGCAACCATTATTTTGAGCTGTCAAGAACCATCGATTAAGGTAAAAGGACGTAGGTAAAGGGACGGGGTAAAGGTAAAAGGACGTAGAGGGGGGTCCATACCAGATTTTTTTTTTTTTTACACTGTATCAAAATTTCAAAAATGATTTAATGATTCTATTTCGCAAATGCAGCTTAGGCTTCTTGATAAAGAGACTTATTTTTCGACAAACCTCTTACCAATGAGAAAAGAAAATGAATGAAAGAGCAATCTATATATCTGTGGCTTGGTTCTAAAAGGGCTAATGTCAATTTTTTTCACATTCTGTGTTATTTACATCAAAAGTTTCCAATTTAGTAAAACTCTAATTCTACAAAGGCCAATGTCTATATAATATATAATAACATATATATTATATATTACATAAATTATTGTATATATTATATATTTATATAATATATAATATAATATATAAAAATTTCATATGATAAAATAATGTTTCTTTACACTAACAATAAACAAATACCAAAAAATAATGATGGGAATCTTAATATAAGAAAGTTATAGCATTCTAAAAAATCTGAAATATTTTTCATCGCCTTTTTCTCGAAACTAACATTTTTGACTTAGGCCCTTTTAGAACCAAGCCACAGACATATATAAAAATGTATGTATGTTTGTATGTTTGTTCCTTGTACAAATCCAGTTTTCGTCGGATTTTCATCAAACATGCCACAGAGATTGATGCACTAGAATTCACATAGACGGGTTAGAAGTTTTTAAAAAATCGAAATAGCTCAAAATTCAAATCTTTTTGTATCAAAATGGCCATTTTCTTTCAATTTTGAGTAGATAGAGTAATAGAGATAAGCCTTTAAGCATAGAAATTGATAAAATTTAACACAATCAAATATGAGTATTTAACAACAAAGATTAAGATTAACAATGAATTATCAATTTAAGGCTCACCTATTTCGTTTTAGCATGAAATAAGTTGAAAACTATTATAATTAGCTATGTTGTTTTTATAAGCACCCGGGCAGTGCCGGGTAATAAGCTGGGATAATAAAAGAAAATGAATAATAGAACAATCTTTAATAAATATTGCGAGAAGGAATTCATTTCAAAAAAAATAAATAAATTACTGGGATTGAATTGTACCTTAAGTTCCAGTAATAGCCCCTTATAATAAAAACCGCAATCTTTAAAGAATTTAGCTAATATAAATATGCCCCAGCGGGCGGAAGTTCTTTATCGTCCGTATCAATTTTTTTGCTTTAACAAATGACTAAAAAGAAAAAAAATAAAGGGCGAAAGTTTCTTAAAAAGTTCAAGCGATACACATTTTCGCTATAAACAATAGATTGAATATTGCATTGATAGCCTCAGGGAGTAATTCTTTAGAAAATAGATTTTCGAGAAAATCTTTTTTTTTTCTTTTATTTATTACCATAGAGAGTTTTATTTTTCAACGAACAGGAGTGTTGCAACGTGAATACAAAATTTTATATTGTTGACTCAAAAGTTCTATTAAAAACTTATGGCATAAATTTTACTACTTACATTTTTCCTGGTATTTATTTTATACGCTTATTTTAAATTGCATATTTTTATTTGTCATGAAATATAACTTTTTCAGTGGAAAAAATCAAAAGTATTTTATATCCTCCATCTGGTATCTTTTTATTAATCTAAATTACTCGGACTTCAATTTTAAAAATTAAGCATTTTTCTCTATTTAAACTATTCAGTTTTAAACATCTTTAAAAATATGTTGAATGAAATATGTAAAAATATCATCAAACTAAAGCTTATAGCAAAGAAAAAGAATGTAATAAAACGAAACTATTTCAAAGAAAAAAAATCAATGTTTAAGATTTAATCATAATTATATGCTAAATCAAGTATCGAATTTCTTACATTACCAAATTACTTTACTTTTTATGAATCAGGAACGTATTATTTTTAAATAATGCTTAAGCAAATTTTTAAAATGAGTCCATTAGAAGTGATTCCACAATGACAAATTATTAAAAGGAAAACAATAAAAGTTGAAAAAATAAAAGAAATCTGTTAAGACGTAAGCGAGGTTTTTTTTTTTTTTTTTTTTTTTTTCTCACAAAAAAGATTGCAATCTGATTTGAATATAATCAAAGAAAGAAATGTGGAAAAAATGCTAAATATAAGATTGTAAGACTCTATTAGATTTTTTTTCTCTCATTTTGATTCAAAAAATGTGTTCCATTAAAGATTTCGTTTGATAATAATGTTCCTTTTCTTTTTATAAGAAATTAATTTTTGATTGGGATATGGAATGGTACTTTTTTTAAAGCAGAAAAAAAAAACAAATGTCGCGACCATTATAGAACTAGGGGGGGGGGGGAACTATCATGGTTTCAAGTTACAAAATGAAAATGCTTTCTCGTGTATGGTTTAAACCAAATATAAGTTCATTATTGATCAAGAAAAGCAGAAAATTGCTCATTTGAGAATAATTGCAGATCATTAAGTTTTATTGTGCGCTTATTTAAAAAAAGGAGGTCTTTTAATGCTCACATGATACCTATTTATCTCTGATTACATAATACTATTCAAAATTTACGTTCAACAGGCCTGGAATCATGGACGTCAGAAAGGTGGTGCAAGACTGTGCACTTAGACTCTCATGTATGATAATTGAATAAAATAAAATTATTTTCAAACAAAAGATAAAATTTGAAATACATCGCGAAAATTTTACCTCGCTTATGTCGAGAAGTGCCATCGGGAGTGGGGTGAGGGGAAGTCACTATTTTTTGGAAACTAAAATCTGAATTGTTGACTTCGAAATTTTGACATTCTTATTAATTGTGTTCGTTGACTTGAAACAGTAAACAAAACAACGGGCCACACAGATCAGCTTCACGGTCCGGATGTGACTCGTGGGCCGTAGATTGCGCACCACTGATTTATAATACTACGTGGAATATTCCAATGCAGAAAAAGCAATTTCAACAGCTTTAATAATTGAATCGGCGAGTGCATAATCAACGTCAGTCCAGAACTTCAAATTGTTCATGAGAGAGAAAAATCGTCTTAGTTCTAGCATTGTTTCTTCGGTCAACGTTCAAATAACAGGCATCGTATCTTTCGAATTAGTAACCTGACTGACGCGATTTTTGACCTCCAACATGTATCTTGTCTCCCACAGCTTGTTTCCAAAAGAAAAAATAATAAAACGAATTTTCGAATTTTTGTGACTGATGTTGTTTTTGCACTCACCGATTCAATTGCTTCCAAGCATTAACTTCAGAATTATTGAATGATGCAATATTATCAGCATTTTTTAGAAAATATAAATAAATGAAAGGTTTACAAGTACTAACATTAAATTGAAAATTAAAAAAAAAACCCCGACCCTGATTGCCGACCTCATAATAAAACGAACTTCACTAGTCAGAGAGCATTTCGAATATAAATATGTTTTATTGTTTTCGAGAGGATACGGAAAGGGGTAGATGATCTTTACCAGTAAAATTTGCTATACTAACACTGTAGCCTTTCTTGACAAACAGCATCGTGACGTCAGCGTGACGTTTGCGTGACGTTAGCCTATGAAAAACGAGCTAGATAAAACGTCACAGCCTACTGGGCGAATTAGAGGAGATCGTTGACTGCTCGTGAGCTCTTATTGGCTCCGCCCATAGTGACGTTCAGTGTCAAGTTAAGTTGCATTCTAGTATAGTCTCAAAAGTGGGAAAAAGAGGGATATTGAAACTCCCTTTAAAATCCTTATACTAAAATCATTCACAAGTTTATTAATTCTTAGCAATTAGAAACTGGCAACAGATAAACATTTAAATCATTGAATTCTCCTTCTAAATCGGCCAACAATGACATCGGTTTCCAATCGCATAAATAAAGGCTTAGCCGCATATGATAAAATTCGCAATAATTCGAGATCTGTATAGCATGGAAATTCCGAGCTCTTTCTACTAAACGAAAAAAAAAAGTATTCTTCTTTTGGTACTATTGTTTTAAATTTTCAAGTATGTTTTCACTTCAAAAGCCGTGAAAAACGTTTTTATGCTTTCTTAATTGATATCTTCGTCAATTAATGGTATCCGAAGACGCGACCTATAGCAGAAATCTCTGTCGATCAACTCTGCTTTCAAACTTATAACCCTCTTCCTTGTTGCGTCAGGGGTTAAAAATACATTTCATTGCATTGCCAGGATTCTAGTTTTTTATAAGTCAAATGCGCTAAAAATTTGAAGTGGAGCAGAATTAACTAACATTGCACAACCTTATGCTAAATAACAATTCAGTATAAAAAACAAACAATATACGTTATAAATATCTTTATACAAATTCCTTTACAGCTACTATTAATAATAAATTGTACTTCTAATCGATTTTCGGAAAATTCATTTCGTTAATGCAAGCCATTATTCACATATGACGCTGACTTTGCGATAATTCAGTTAACAAGAATATATTGCGTTTCTGTACTTCCTAAAAAAATGTTACAGTACACATTTTCACTTACACATTACCAAAAATAACTAAAAGTCTGCTTAAAAATCTGATTTTTGGTAGAAAGATGCTTAAAATAAGTAAACACAAGTTCTTGAAATCTCTTTGAAACGAGCCATTTTATGATACCATTAAATCACTAAATTAAATTAACGAGCGGTTGGTTAAGAATGGCTCTCATGTATCTTTTGCAAAAAAAAGACCATAATTCCTTGACATTGACATTTTGTATTACTTCAAAGCGTTAATGATGTTGCCATAGAAACTAAGCTCATTAAAAAGAGGATTAAAATAGATTTCTCCGGTCATTTCAATGTGTTTCCAAGGAAAGGTTAGATGTGAAGTAGAGACAACGCCCTAAATATGTGCAATTATGAAAGATTGAGACCAGTTTAATTCACAATGTATATTTTTTTTTATTGAATCCAATGTTATTAATGTGCATGAGCACTGTTAAAATTATTTTTTATATAACCTGTACAGTTCTGTAATTTGCTGTTATCCATATAATCACGGTGGGAATGAAAAAAGAAAGTTTTATCTTTACTAGAATTGCGCAATTCATTTTTGTCTGAGGGATCAAATTTTAAGACAAATGTTGCTTTTGTAGTTCACTGTCTGAATCGTAATTCGAGCTGCCTGAGAGGTGCTTTCCCCGTTTTCTCGTGTACAATAGGGTGAGGCGAAAAAAGACGTTTTTTTTATTTCGGTGATGAGTATTTCGGCAAAGGTGCCATTGACAGAGCAATGTGCACACAAAAAATTTGAAAATTTTTGGTCAATTTCTTGCTCTGCCCGCAATTGCGTTAAAGCCTTGGTTTCCTAGAACGCTACAATCGTCGCCGACGCCGGGCGCGACTGCACGCTGGAATCAGAACCAGTTCGATTGGAGCGTGGCGTGAAGCGACGTCAATCTGCGGCTCAGGCGCATGCGCAGAAGAAGGCGGCGACCGTCGCCTCGCCAGAGATCGACGATTTCACTTCTAGGAAACCAGGGCTTAAAGTTTGGAAGAAATGCAGTTTTTTGAGATTTTTAGAAAATTATTTTTAAAAAAATTTTAGCCCGTAACATCTAAAAATGCATTATATGTGACAAATAATGTAGTTACTTCAGATTTAAGGACGGCGAAAACAGCATTTTAACGCTTTGGCAAAATTTAATGTAAAACGTAGAAAAAACAGGAAATTGCCAAATCTCGGCATTCGTGGAAAAGGAAGGAACTATACCACATACCTCAAATTTTGTATGAAATTTCTATGCTCCTAATGGCACCTTTTCCGCCTTACCAGTTATCGAAAATAGAAAAAAAAATTAATAATTTGCTAAAATCTCGAAAAAACTACATTTTTCCAAACTTCAACGCAATTGCGGCAGATGAAGAAATTGAACAAAAATTTCACATTTTTTATGAGCAATTTGTTCCCCCAATGGCACCTTTTCCGCATTACCATTCATCAAAAAAAAAAAGTCTTTTTTCGGCCCATCCTACTGTACAATGCGCAAATGTGTGGTAGAATTTGCTCTTTTGGAAGTGCTACATACGGCCAGCTTTATTCCAGGCTCTCTTCTCAAACAATAAGTAAAAAAATGAATAAATAAATAAAACAATAATGACAAAGTTATTATAATTATTTGTGTTGTTATACGAGGGTTGTTTTTTTTTTCAACCTCCGTTCGGCTATAAAAAATAAACGGATTCAAATAAAAAAAATATTTTTTTATCAGAAGTAAGATACAATCCTCTACAATTATCTACATAATCACCTTGACGATTGAAGCATTTGTTATTTTTGTGAACAAGCTTTATAATAGCCTCCTCGTAAAATGTTGCCGCCAATGATTGGAAGGGAGTTGTGGCGGTGTCTTTGGGTTCCACGCCACTTTGGAAGCCCGATGCCTTTCCGGACCCCAAACAGGGGTCTCCCCAAGCAGAGTTGACGGTCAGGATTGACTATGCCCCCAAGCAGGTGGACGTGGCAATGCCCGTCATCATTGCGCTCGCGTAACCCAGTGGTTCCTCCAACAATTTCATGCATTCAATGGGACATTTTTGAACACCCACTATTAAGTTCCGACCGAGCACCAAGTGACTTACATGTGTTCCCTGAATTAAAGCAGAGACTTGGAGTCCCCTGCTTGGGGTCTGGAAAGGCATCGGGCTTCCAAAGTGGCGTGGAACCCAAAGAGACCATCACCACTCACTTCCAATCATTGGCGGCAACATTCTACGAGGAGGTTATAATAAAGCTTGTTCACAGATATAACAAATGCTTCAATCGTCAAAGTGATTATGTAGAGAACTGTAGAAGATTGTACCTTACTTTTGATAATAAAATATTTTTTTTATTTGAATCCGTTTATTTTTTATAACGAACGGAGGTTGAAAAAAAAAACAACCCTCGTAATTATAAAAAACATAAACTCTTGGTTAAAATATACAACGTCAATAGGAGCAAATAATACGCTAAAGTAGAGACCGGTTTTGAAAGACTTCACCCTTTTCATCAGTACCTAAAAAGGAGGAGGGTTACTCAAAAAGTATAGTTTAAATAATAAACTTTACCCCGCTAATGATCTTTGGTTTTTGCAAAACATACCAATAATTATATTATTCAGTTTTAATAACAATAGAAGTCGCAAAATCTAAAATCTTTGTAATACTTTTCAGTTCAGAGGAAGAAATGCTATTATGAGGAGAATAATTTCTAACTAATTTGAGGGGAAAAGAACAAAGCAAAATCATCCATTGGTTTTATTTATTTTGTTTTTTTTTTTAGGAAAAAAACCAAGCGATGTACCCTAATTTATTTATTTCGAATGTTTTAGAAAAATATTTATTATTATTATTTATTTCCTTAATTTTTAGTTATTTATATACATATTTTTATCTATTGATGTATGTATTTTTTATTAAGTTAAATTTGTATTAATACCTTTATAAATCTGAATCTCTGACCTGTTTCATCAAAAAAAAAAACTTCAAAGCAAAGTAAACTTAAAGGAAATCCTACAAACTATTTTGGTCACGTAACTTTCTTCTGCAAAACACTTAAAATCACTGGCACGTTTGCAGTTTTAGGCTTTAAAAAACCATTATTCATTAAAACTTAGCTCACGTTTAAGAAAGCTACTCTTCAAATAAAAATAAATTCTTTACGTAATAGATATGCTGGTCGTAAAATAATGAGCTAAATAGAGAAACTGGGGCAACTTATGTGAATTTTTTCCACGAATTGTCGGTGTTGAACAACTGTAAATAAAGGTTTTTCGCAATTCTTATGTCTTTCCAGGTATTTGCCTCTATTCCCTTCTTGGAATGGCTACTAAAGTTCTTCAAAAAAATTTAATAAACAGCTAAAAGGTGAAAAGTTTGCGAAACACTTGCGAATGTTTTCTATGAAGTGTCAATGTTCAACAACTAAAAATACAGATTTTTCTTTTCGATCAAGTCTTTAAATCAATCTGCTTTTATTTTCTTCGTGGAAATATTAGGAAAACCGGAAAGTAATGTTGTTGTTGTTTTTTTTAACAAATCAATCGTTAAAAGTGTAGATTTTAAATCAATGACATAATTATTCTCGTTACCAAGGGCTTTTTGCCATTTGTAGTAAATTTAAATATTGGATAGATTTTTTAAAAAAGATTTTGAAATCCACTTGAAATGGCATCTTGGATACAAGCAGAATTTTTAAGTTTTTGTGTAGCAAAGAGGGTTTTAGCAATCGGAAGAAAGGAAATTCCGACTGCTTCACCCATAATACTCTCCTGACATTGTACCATACGATTTCCTTTTATTGCGATGCATGGATAAAAAATAACTTGAAATTTTGGTTTGTATCCAAGAGACCATTTCCAGATACTTTTCTCCAAAAAAATTTTTTTTAATAGATCTGAAATGTAAATTTATTACTAGACGGCAAAAGGCCCCTGATGACGAGAGTAATTACATCGTTGATTAAAAAAAAAAACTTTTAACAATTGATTTTTTTGAACAAAAAAACGACATTACTTTTCGGTCCCAATAATATAGGAATAGATGTCACTTTGTGTGTGTAAAGATATATGTTTCTTATATAAAACCAGTTTACGTCAGATTTTTGTCGCATTGGACACAGAGGTTCTTTGATGCTCTATAACAGGGGCAGGCTCGTCATTTAGAGGGGGCAGGGGGGGTCAATTGCCCCCCCCCTGGCTTTGAGAAATCAATGTATTACATATAAGTGGGCGTGGCTTTTGATGTTTTCCGATGAAATTGCATTGAGTTTGGACCCTTGGCCCCCCCCCCCCTGGAAAAACTTGAAATGACGTCCCTGAACAGGGGTATCCAAACTGTGGCCCGTGGGACAACAGTGGTCCTCAATCCTATACATTTGCTGTGACACCCGATTAAAGATATAGTTGTTATCAAACATTTATTCACTTGATTAAATATTATATACAAAAATGCTATGTACAAAGAGGAAAAAGGTTGGCACGCATCCTGTTGATGCGGCGGTTGTGCTCGAAGTCAAGCTTGAGGGGTCGAGACCCAGAAGAGGGATGCAGCTCGTAACTTCCCATTGGCCAATGTCCACATGCACAGGTCGTGGTGTACACGTGATGTACACGTGAATGTGTGGGTGAGATTTTTCTCATTGGTTGGCGTTCACGTGCACAGCGCGTGGTGTGCATGTGTTGTGAACGTGATACATGGCTATGTGTGGGAAATAACTGATGGACGCTGCACATTCTTTTACGGCGACTGCGAGCTAGAGTTTAATTACATAAATGAACCAAACCATTATTACATGGTATGTTTAACTCTGCCGTAAGAACTTGCTGAGTATTTATATTTGTGGACTCTTAACTGCACATATGAGGGGAAATGCAATATCAATCGTTAAAATATTTAATGGCCTTCAGTAGTCCAGCTTCTGCATTATTGTCTGAAACTCGCATTAAAAAAAAGTGGTATTTTTCATTTTGAAATGAAGCATAGTAAAACCCTTACGAGTTAAAAAGTAAATAAATAAATAAAGCTAGATACATTTTGTTAGTGAAAAACGTACAGTTGAATATTTGAAAGTCAACAACAGATTTAATAAGGTTATGCAAAATGTTTCGAATAGGCTTTGATTGGAATTTTTTCATTAAAAATTAATGATGATTAAGAGAATGCAGATTAACTATATTTCAAAGAAAAAGTACAATAATATTGATATATTTAACCTCGTATATATTTGTATTTTTGAATTAAAGGAAATTAGATCAGCTTACGAAAAATCTTCTATTCTTTCAGTCAATTATTTGTTTTATTTTTTTCTATGTAGAAATTTTGTTTGTCGAAAATGTATATTTAATCTAAGAACTCTATTGTTAATAATGCAGTACATTCTAGTGAGGACACGAAATAAATCTTTTGGTGAAATTAATTTAGAATGTTTGTTAATTTTGTCACTGTTAAATTCAAGATTTAAAAAAAAAAAAATACAGTGCATTTTTCCAGATAAGCTTTTATTTTAACAGATAATGCAACATTTAGGTTGTTTCACTAAATTATAGAAAAAGACAATAATAATTCTTGTTTCACAAAACTAACGAAAATTTTATTTTCAACGCCAGGCCAAAATAAACTTTCTTTGCGCAAATCGTTCTGAGGATTCTATGGAAAAAACCGCCTCTATTATAAAGACCCGGATAAAATCCCATCAAAATTCATTTTTATTCATGAGCAATATTCTATGAGCATTCCCTTTCAACGTCTTTTGGTAGAAGATCTAATTTAAAAGTCTGTGAAATATATTTCCTTTTGACTAGCTCTGAATTCGTATTCTTTCTATAGTACTTCATTTCTAAATTTAAACACAAATGTATAGGGAAATAAAATCATATTTTAGAAAAATCCCATGGAGTTTGATTAACGGTAAGATTTGCATATGAAATAATGTATTCATAAGGTTTTCAAAAAATATAAAACACGCTTCTTTTTAAATAGTTGGTAAACTATCAACTTTTCAGCAAACTTGCACCTTTTCTTTATGTTTGAGAAAGCAATGTTATGCCTAAATAATTATTTCACGTGAAATAAAGTTGAACTTTTACTGGATCCGTGATAGCAAAAATCAATCGTGTGAAAAAAGGTAAAACAACTGTTTTCTAAAATAAAACATTTCTTTTTTAACAACAGACATAAATATAAAAAAGAAATGTTTTTATTTTCACAAGGAATGATTAGACAGTTGGCTGTTTTATTACAACAACACTATGTTACACAATGGCTTTATCCAAAAGTGGAGCTATCCCCGAACCCCTCGAAACGCGAAAAATTTTCTCTTTTTACCAAAACGAATGATTAAAGCGTACTCTCGCCCCCCCCCCCTTTTTTTTTAAATCTAACCATATCCAACACCAAAATGTTTCCCTAACTATACCACTGTGTTTGCATCAATGCATCATTTGCTGCTTTTAACATGCTATAGCATCGTAATTTATGCATTAATTTTTTTTTCCTTAATTTAATTGATGAATGAATGAAAGATTTTTTTTTTTTTTTTGTCATCAAATATTAAAGTTTCACTTCTTGTGGGTCGATAAATATCAGACTCTTTCGAAAATAGTTTTGAATAAAATGGATTAATCTTTATTTTATTTAAAAATTGGTCCTTTCTTTTCAAGACAAAATTCAACAGCAGTGCTCTTGTAACATACAGAAGACAATGCTGCAGTAATTAAATAAAAAAAAAAATCGTAAAGAAATTTGTGCATTCTGTTAGAAACAGCTAAAATATTTAAATATAAACGTTTCATTTCACTATCGTAGTTTTTGCAGAAATTTCTCTTTTTAAAAAATATTAATAACATTTCAAATTGCTTAATACATTTTTTTAAAATAAAACATCTACAACTGAGTTAAACAAAGAAAAAACTAGCCAATCGCAATAATTTTAAACTTAGCGGAGCAAAATTACATCGAAATAATCTTGTATTACGCTATGAACAATTGAGTTTTAAAGGGTTATAACAATTATTTGTTCTAGCTATGAAAACTCATTTGTATGCTACTCAGAAAACGAATTGATACGGCATCATTTCAGAAAAAATATTCAATACTTAAGTCACTTTTGTGTGAACTGTCTATTTTATGCCTCATATTATTTTTAATTCTTCTATTCACAATAAAGATGTAAAAAATAAAAAAAAAAAGAAGAAGAAACCAACTTTTTTTTCATGAAAGACGGTGACGCGCAACTTCTCTCAAAAAGCTTTTCCCCAGTTTTTATTCACGCATTTTCCATCACGCAATTTGATTTTTTCTCATGCTTCTTTTAACGGCATCTAGCGTGTTTTTCCGTTAAAATGAGCTTTTCATACGAAAATATATTTACCTTTTAAGAGAAATTTTGAAAAGAAGGAAAGAAAGCTATTGTTTTTCTTTTTTTCTGCAACATTTTATGCAAACTGTTATACAATTTTAAAGAACGTAAAATTTTATATTTTTAGCAGAGGAATATTTTTACGGTACTGTTAATAAACCCTATGAAAAAATATCACAGGTGCATTCTTTAACATAAAAAAATAGAGTATATTAAAAAGGTTTACTCAGAAGAATACACACGTTTTTTAATGTTTGCACGTGCGTGTATAAAGTATATTCACTATATACAGCTAAAACTTCCTTTGAATCTTTGACATACAAAACTTCACCATATCTTCAATGTTTTACTGACAAAGTAACACTTATAAATTGCAAATTTTAAATCCAACTTTTTTGGCACTAATAAGCTGGGATACTGTAGACACGTGTTTCGGCGTTACAAGGAACGCCTTTTTCAATGCAAAAAACTGGGAGCTTATGAATGCACAGACATCCGACAAAAGCAACATTTTGTCAGATGGCTGTGCACTCATAAGCTCCCAATTTTTCGCGTTGAAAAAGGCTTTCCTTGTAACGCCGAAACACGTGTCTGCAGTATCCCTGCTTATTAGTGCCAAAAAACGTTGGATTAAAAAATTTACAATTTATAATTTGCACTAAGGTAATCATTTTCTTCAAAGTAACACTTGCACCAATAATATTTTTTTACCATTTAATTATGCAAGAACGCATCATAGTTTAAAACATTTCTCGCAATTTTGTTCTCTCGTTGCATCCAAGTTTGAATAAATTAGTTTCTTCTTATGTCATGCATCTTTAACTGCTTGATAAAATTTGGATATTTAGTTTATATGTACGCCTTTTTTTCTGACATTGATAAAAACAGTATACAGTGAAATACCATTGCTACAACCTTCAAGAGAACGTAAATATTGTTTGTTGTAACGTGTGTATCAAAATACAGTGAACTCTCACTTATACACCGCCTCATTTATGCGCCTTTTTCACTTATACGACGATTTTAAATGGTCCCAGCACATTTCATAACAAAATGATAGTATAATTCGTTTATGCGTCGCTCTAAAGATAAATATTTCACCTATGCGCCGAATTTTCCCTACTATGTAAAAAAAAATTAATTTATTTTCTTTAAAAAATAAGCATTTTTCTTCACTTTCCTCTTTAATCTTTCTCCTTTATTGTTCACGGAAGACATTTTTTCCGCATGAGCTAGAGTTCGGAAAGGGACAATTACTAATTATTGATAATTTTAAAGGAGAGAGTTTGTAATTAGGTATGCTACAATTTTTGTTTTCTCTTTATCATTGTAAGTATGTTACAGTAATTGCCAAACCGTGGTAATATGTCCCTTTTCTATAGAAACATTCTTATTCATTCTCTCATTAGAGCCTATGTTGCGTTTTAGTCCTTTAAATAGGCTTGTTCACTTATACGTCTCTCTCACTTATGCGCCTTTTTCTGTTGGTCCCTTGGGCTGGCGCATAAGTGAGATTTCACTGTAATAAAGTTCGAACGATTTAATGGAAGTTTATTCGGGACAGTTTAATCGGAAACAATTATTTTGTTGAAACCGTTACTTTCTTCTATTGATATTCGCTGCAACGAGTTTTCACTATTTCTTCTCTCACTTACTGAAATAAATATCATTAAGAGCCTATTTTTTTAAGAATCAGGCAGTCAAAAAACTTGACATTTTTGATTTTGATGAAAATTTCAGAATATGGTCTTTATTTAAAATTATTAAACACGTGTTTTTTTATTTTTTCAAAAAAAAAAATTTTCTTTCCGTTTTGGGAGGTCAAAGTTGGACTTTGCTCTTTTTTTCAATAAAAACATGCCAACTTAGATGAGTCAATACTTTTTGCTTTAGGAGTGAACCGTGGAACTGACAATTATTTTGTGTTCTACTATATCCCCACTAACTGTAAGTACATAAATATTTGTGGACGACTCTTGGCACAAAAGTCAGAGGTCACTCAAAGTTAGACGAAAAATAGTTTTTTAATGCAACTTTGACCGACCAAATCTTCTTGTGGAAACGGTGCACCACGGTAGTGTATATATCAGTAAATACCCACTAAAGAGTAGTATCCAAAAACATAAAGATATGTGTGGTTTATATTTTGCTTATCGAAATATTTGACTCTGAAGTTGCAGAAATCGCAAAATCACGTGACTTTGAGGGTCATTATCTCCTTGCAGCATGAGTGACCAGATACAAAACTAGTTGGAGTAGAAGCCTTTCTTGTCCCAGAAACACAATCCGTTAACAAACCTATGGCTACTCTTTCAGTTTTTGCATAATTCTTCTCTAAACTTTGAAAAATGAGTGTTTTTCGGCGTTAAGGAAAAAGGCTAATTACCTGTTTTAAAATAGGTATTGCTATAATTTGTAGCCATTATTATATCCCAACTTCCTAACTAGCTGAAATGGCATCTAATGATGGTTATACAGTTGAAACCAAATTGAAAATGAATTGTCGAAAATACTCAGTATACGTCAAAAACCATATTTTTTTATTTGTCCAGGCGACGTTTTTTTTTGTTACAGCTCTTTATTCCGTTCGGTTCCGACATGGTAAGCAAATTTATGTACTTCTTGTCGTTCTAGTTGCTGTAAAACTGGAAAGTAATGTATCTTAAGTCTGATATAAAGTAATTTCTCTTGTCATATCCAGTTTTTAATGTAAAAGAATATTTTGAAATGGATAATAGACCTAATCTAAAAAAAAAACTTACTTATTCAGCTGAGCCCTCTTACTGGATGTCATGAATGTCATCAAAAATTTCCAGACCTGCACCATGGGGCTTTAATGTACCAAGATTTTTAAGAAGTGACATTCTGCTAAAGGGGCTTCTTATTTGTGAAAAAGTTGAGTTTTTGATGACATTCACAACATCGACCAAGAGGGCACAGCTGAACAGAAGTTTTTTTTTTTTTATTATTGTGTTTATTGTCCATTTCAAAATATTCTTTTAGCATTATAAACTTGATATGACAGGATATATTGCTTTATATCAGACTTAAGATACATTGCTTTCCTGTTTTACAGCAACTAGAACGACAAGAAGTACATAAATTGCTTACCATGTCGGAACCGAACGGAATAAAGAGTTGTAACAAAAAAAAAACGTCGCCTGGACAAATAAAAAAATATGGTTTTTGACGTATACTGAGTATTTTCGACAATTCATTTTCAATTTGGTTTCAACTGTATAACCATCATTAGATGCCATTTCAGCTAGTTAGGAAGTTGGGATATAATAATGGCTACAAATTATAGCAATACCTATTTTAAAACAGGTAATTAGCCTTTTTCCTTAACGCCGAAAAACACTCATTTTTCAAAGTTTAGAGAAGAATTATGCAAAAACTGAAAGAGTAGCCATAGGTTTGTTAACGGATTGTATTTCTAGGATAAGAAAGGCTTCTACTCCAATTAGTTTTGTATCTGGTCACTCATGCTGCAAGGAGATAATGACCCTCAAAGTCACGTGATTTTGCGATTTCTGCAACTTCAGAGTCAAATATTTCGATAAGCAAAATATCAACCACACATATCTTTATGTTTTTGGATACTACTCTTTGGTGGGTATTTACTGATATATACACTACCGTGGTGCACCGTTTCCACAAGAAGATTTGGTCGGTCAAAGTTGCATTAAAAAACTATTTTTCGTCTAACTTTGAGTGACCTCTGACCTTTGTGCCAAGAGTCGTCCACAAATATTTATGTACTTACAGTTAGTGGGGATATAGTAGAACACAAAATAATTGTCAGTTCCACGGTTCACTCCTAAAGCAAAAAGTATTGGCTCATCTAAGTTGGCATGTTTTTATTGAAAAAAAGAGCAAAGTCCAACTTTGACCTCCCAAAACGGAAAGAAAAAAATTTTTTTTGAAAAAATAAAAAAACACGTGTTTAATAATTTTAAATAAAGACCATATTCTGAAATTTTCAGCAAAATCAAAAATGTCAAGTTTTTTGACTGCCTGATTCTTAAAAAAAAACGGCTCTTAATTTGAAATTTAAACTTCCCATTTCAAGTTATCTACAAAACCAAACTTAAAATGTACAACAAATTTGAGGAATTTTTTTTTTTTTTTTTTTTTTTGTTCTGGTTATGTATTTTCAATGACTATACAGAACTTGAAAATTTGTTTTTACTTTTTACTAAATGCAGGGGTGTCCATCCCCCCAAGCTCCCAATAGCGCAAATCCCCCCCCCCCAATTTTTCACAACCCTATTGTGCTTTTTATTTTTATCCCTCTTTTTTATTTTATTTATTTTTTAAATATTATTTATTTATTTTTTTAAATATTATTATTCATTTTTTTAAATAATATTTATTTATTTTTTAAATATTATTATTCATTCTTTTAAATATTATTATTCATTCTTTTAAATATCGGTTATTTATTTTTTGAAATATTTTTATTTATTTTTTTAAATTATAACTATTATTTTTTTATATGTTATTAATTTTTTTAAAGTATTAATTATGCGCAGAATATAATCGCTTTTTTTTCCCTTCCCAAACATCCCAAGCACACACACACACACACACAAAAAACTAAATAAAGAGAAAAATAATAAAGAAATAATTTTTTTAAAAAATTAATAATTTACATTAAAAAATCAGTCAATAATTCAATTTAAAAAATAAATAAAACAAAATTAAATAAATAAATTAGTTTAAAAAATCCCCCTCAAAAATTTTGATGGCGCAACTTGCGCCATAATCCTCCCCCCCCCCTGTGGGCCCCCCTGACTCCATGCTTCACTAAAAAATTTTTACAAATTAATCGGTTTTAAACTTTTTTTTAGATTTCGTGAGCAGTGAAATATTACCGCGTTACGGATTGTTCTTGTAATGTACTTGTACGTTATACTTTCTTTTTGTGTATGTGTCCGTGTGCGTGTATATCAGCATTCTCTAATTGATTCGCATTAATTATTAAGTAACTTGCTTTCAGTTTTTGTATTATGCAAGTGAAAATTTAGAATTTATTATACAGGAATATGCACTAAAGAGTTCGATGTTTCAGTACATCGATGTTTTGGGGTTGATTTATCGATACCATAGATGTTTTACTTTTGAGCATCAATGTTTTGAAACATGGATTTTTTTTTTTCAGTGATGTTGCAGGCTCATTCCATAGAAATGTCAACCTCAGACGAAGAAAAAAAAATACCGAAGTGAAAAAAGTATCAAAAAATAAATAAATAAATAAAAATCATACAACATAAGAAGTTAAAAAAATTGAAAAAGTATTATATATATCACTGAGATTAGCCATAATAAATAGTTTATAGTGTGTTTACTGCTTGTTTTTCGATGGTTACGTTAGTCACACTCCATCTTGAGTAAAAGTGACACTAAAGAGTAAAAAAAATTAAGATTTAATAACGTGTTTTATGTTTTAAAATTCAACTTTACACATTTTTCAAATATATCATTCAATTTTTAACACTTGCTTAACTTTCAGAAATTTTTGCCTCACAATATGAGCATTAATTTTCAGGGTGGAAAAAATGTTACGTTAGTCACGCTGCTATTTTGGTTGAAAAAATATCTACTGTCAGTAATTTTGTTTTAAATTTTTAGCAGAAATGATGCATAGATCATGTACATTGTAAACCCACTAGCATAACTAAAAACTATTTTTTATCCTTTGAGTTACAAGTAAAAATAGTTACAAAATCAGCTCTGAATGTTACGTTAGTCACTATGGAATGACTCTGTACCACTATAGCCAGGTGATTATTAGCTATGATACAATAACAAAAACCACATTTAGATACCTAAGTACACTGCTAAAACAAGTGTATTAGTAACTACTTGAAAATCTCTAGGAAACTGGTTCAATAAACTTTTTTAGTAACGAAATAGTTTCTTGAGTAACATTGAAACTCAAGCAAAAGCTGTATTGTTACTAGAAACCTTTATGTGAAAATCCAAATTCTTAGAAATTTGTTAGTACTATTTTAGTAAAGTTAGTAAATTATTTTTACTGTACACTGCTAAAATAAAGTCTGCCTATTCATAAGAAAATCTCCAGAAAACTGAGCTTCTTTTTTTTAAAAAAAGTTACGAGTTTTGACATCGTTACATATGAAGAAGCTGTATCGTCATTAAAAATATTTATTGGAAATAAATCCCATACTTCTACCGATTAGGAACTTGAGATTATATGGAAAAGCAAAAGGGCCGTTTCCTCTTTTTTTACTCCGCTTCAAAATTTCATATTTCCATCCCATTTCAACTTCATACTTGCAAAAATATTTCTTCCCATAAAAAGCCGTTCCTCGTTTATACATCATGATGATGTTATCAGAATTCGACGCAGCCATTTACAAACAAATTTCTCGAAAAAGATGTAAGAAATTTCTTAAGAACATCTTTCAGGACACCGAAAGCATGACTAAATATTTTCGCTGTAGTTTGGGGAAGCTTTTCTGTCGCTATGCAATTTCAAGATATCTTCAAAAGAATGAATGAAAGACGAGCAGAAAAGGAAATTCACAATGGATTTTTGTCGAACAAAAGGTTCACAGAGAAAAGGGAAGCAATTGCATCGAATAAAACTGCTGAGTCTTTTGTCCGAAGAAAGGGTCTCTTAATCCCAGCTCGCCAGGAAACAGTAATTCTAGAACTTCGAAATTTTTCCGTCGGCACAACATTAAATGTTCGGATTTCAATTGTGCTGCACTTTTTATAACCTTCTGAGAAATCTTGGAACATGGGGCTTTTGTTATGACGGATTTGGTATCATGAAAGCAGCATGAAATTATGAAAGCTCAGCGACTATTGATAAACGCAGTATATTTTTTTGAGTTTTGAGTTTGATATTTTTTGAGCGCTATTTATGAAAAAGGTTCGTTTTATAGTCCAGTAGAAAGACGATATGACCTGAGCTGCAGGCAAATCAATTGAGTTTAGAAGTGTTAAATTTCTGTCATTTTAAATTTAATAAAAAACGAATGAAACATTTTTCCATTAAAGCTTAGTGATGTTTTTATTATGTGGTTATTTTAGACTCTGGATTAGAGTGAAAATTGCAGTAGCAATCTCCAGGAAACTGTTTCCGTAACATTTTCCAATAAAAATACTTCTTTAGTAACATTGACAGCGTTACTTAAGAGCTTTATTGTTACTAGAAAACTTTTAGCAGAAGTCAAATTTCCAACATATTTTCTTGTTGTACTGTGGCTTTTACACTGTAAAAAAACAAAGAAATTGCCCGTTTTCTTGAAGCTCTATACTAATAAAAACGTCAGTACTACTAGAAAATCTAAAGTAAACTGGACTTCCATAAAGGTTTTACACTAAAAA